>APFE031720643.1:14602-36703 GCA_000404065.3 Pinus taeda | reverse complement strand
CATGCTTCTTAAGCTAGCAGTAATGATCCATGTTACCTGCAACCATACGACATGACATTACAATATTAAACACAAGCATACATACCTCATTTTACCTTTAGGTCATCTAGGCTTCTTCCAGTAGCTTCCTTGATTGAAAAAATCTTCAATCCCTTGATTTGCTTCATTTCATCACACCATCATCCCATGAATTCCATAAGTTGGAGTTCATGATGAAACAATGGCTTCTTCTCTAGATTAGTGAACTCTCTGATGAGGATTCCGTTAAAGAACCTTGAGGATCTTGCATATCCCCCTCTAGCAGATGTTTCCTTTTGCCTTAATGTATGATGAGCCTTGTCTTGGATGACATCTTTCTTTCCTTCAATGTTCGATGAGATTCCAAAGACATATATATCCTTCATGTTTGATTGTCATGGATTTTGTCCTTCATGATTCCCATGGTGATGTCGGAAGCTCTCATTTCTAATGCTTCCATGATGCCACGATACATATTATTATCATGCTCATATCTATAACAGAATCTTATGATAGGACCATTTTGTGACGGATACCATCTCAATCATAGTAGAGATTTGTTATTCCCTCTTTTTCTTGGCCCTTTTCAACTTCCTCCATCTTTCAGGGGATATGAGATTTATTTTCAGAATCCTTCCATAGCACTGTTTTGTCTTTGTTTGAGGACCAAACTTCCTTTTCCATTTTGGAAATGCTTGACTTCTTTAACCTTCAACAATTTATTTCACAGAGTATATCTTCTAGCATTTCATATATCCCTTTTATGCCTCCTTTCTTGCTACATTGTGACAATCCTCCTTATTCCATGCAAGAACATTTCATGACTCATCCAACCTATAGTTGTCCTTGCAATTATTAAGTTATTTTTACCAATTTGATTAATGAAAAATACTTACTTGACATGTGAAGACAAAACATTCACCTTGCTTATGTTGAAAGTTGTAGAAGCAGATGCATTGATGCTTCCTCCAGATAAGATCCTTGTTGTAACGATAGGAAGGAATATTACTGGTATGATGTAGACCGAAATTGTGGGAGGTACCAAAATTCTTTCCATGTACCCTGAGATCTGAATGCTTCATCTTTTGATTGAGATTACTTGATCCTGGCACCAAGACTGTGGGTAGTACTGTGTTTTCTTCTTTTGACTGTGATCTGAATTAGTAGGTTGTAGGACTTAAACTATCTTGTTGTTGTAGACTATCTCCTTCAATCTTTGATGTAGGTTTTGAAACACAAAGCCCTTCAACTTGCTTTGATGTTGATCCTTGAATGTCTCTTTTTGTTGCCCTTCCTTTGACTTCAGCGCCTTAGCTATGATTCCATGTTGAAGAATCTAGGGCAAATGAAGTTAATGAGATTCTTCTAGTCATGATAACTATTTGTGAAATGTTTTTAATTTCTTATTAGCACAATCTTTAATATTACAGTGTGTCTTCTTAGTTCATCAAATAGCTACCAAAACAAAGAGACAAGAACACAAGATGTTGGCTTTCTGCCAGGGCCAAAACCTCTCCCTCTTGGAGAGGAAATCCCACACAAAAATTCTTCTTATAGAAATTCCAATCGACGAATATTGAGACCATGACCCTTGACCTATTAGCCCATTGCAAGACCAAGACACCAACCCTCTTCTTCATCACTGTTGAGATCATCATCATTGCTATTGAAGTCATCACTATTGTTATATCGAAGTCATCATTATTTGCCCCACTAAGATCATTGCACTATACTACACCTTCACCTTTACATTATGCCGAGATCATGACTGTGTATAGTATACCAAGATTGTTTACTGTGGGATCACTTAGATCCTCATCATCATAATTAAGCCAAGACAATGGCTTAGTTTTTCTCCCTACACCGAGATCATCATAGGAATGTCGAGACTATCTAGTATGCTGAGACAGTGATTGTATTCTCTCCATATTTGAAGTCTTCTTCATCACAGATATGCCAAGACTGTGATACCCATCTGAAAACAGAGATGCTTAACCGAAATATTGAACTCTTGTACACATCTGAAGTTTTTTGACTTTGTGCACAGACCTCTGAAATTCTTTCTGTAGCTGTTCTCTTGTACTTCCTGTACCCATCCAAAAGTCCCAGGAAATATGAGTTACGTACTCCTCTTTTGTGCAGACCCTAGTTGGGTATTTATAGTGGGCTTCGTCTCCATAAATAAGCCGACTTGAGAGTACGAAGAGATGTGTATTTATATAGTGAGTCGACGTGATCTTCCTTTAATTCAATTTGTTGGTCGACTTCTTCAAGAGGATTGTGCTTGTCTTTGGAGGCTTGTTAGACATTTCTATAGGCTTGAATACATTGAACATATGCTCAAGAAGAGCTCCTTCATATATGACATTGACTCTTTGACTCAATAATAAATCCTAAGGCTCTCAATGGGAGCCACTAACAAATAGACTTCTTGCTCATGAAACCCATGAGCAACAAGGCATACAAAAATAATTTTATTCTCTTTATTATATCATTTACATCAATCATAATTACATCTCATTATGAAGACTGGACCTAGTTACACTTTCTTCAACATAGATCCCTCCTGAGTGTGGTTTCTCTTGATGATTGAAGGTAATTGGACATTGTGGACTCAAAGAGGTCTCCACACAAGTTGACAGGTGACGTGGAGGAGACACCTGGCAGAGTCGACTTGGGTGATAAGCAAGGGAGGAGGGTGATGTGGCGAATGGTTTCACACTTACCCAGCGGTGAGGCTCTGACTGTGGACGTAGTCACCATGCTAGCCTGACAAGTGGCGGGCCCATCTATCTTCCTCCAATGGGGTTCTTGGGCGAGCTTAGAGACGACGCTTGACTCCCCTCTCCCCCCCCCCCCCTTCCACCCTTCAGAACCCATTGTAGTCATTGATCTATCATGTGCGCCCTTTTAACCTTGGTTCTCTAGGGGCAAGTGTTGGCTTTAATTGTCTTGCTTGTTACCATGTTGGGGCTCCTCCAAGACGAGGTCGCTCCCACATGGACAAGGTCCCACCCAGTAAGTAATCATTGTTTAACCATTTGAAATTAAAAGCAGGGGGGAAGCCCACATTCCATCACCTCGTGTGTTTCGCCTTCTTTTTATTTCTCCTCCATTTTTATCTAGATATAGAGTCCCAAATACTCTTTGAGCTCGTGAACCAAAACCCCATGTAGTACAACAATTTTAGGAAACACAGAGGGGTTACAACAAACTCTCTCCCAAGTCTCAAAAATTTTCACATCCCATTGGTTCTAGTTTCGTCAAAACTCATTTAACAGAAGCTAATTCCTAATGTACAATGTTGGATGAGAACCAAAAATTTAAACCTAATATATGGCATCTACACTACCTCCCTCCACAACGATTTTCCACATTTCCTTTTATTCAATCCAATGCCAAAGAAAGTGGGATCCAACAGAGATCAATTCCCTGCTTGAAAATGTTATAGCATTCACTTCATACAAGATGGATATGTAACTCATGTACATCCTCCATGAAACATGGCCATAATAACCCAAAAGATTGTAATGTATAACCGATAATTTGATCCCTAAAATAGCATCAACCATTCAAATGCACAATGATGTCAGTGAGCTTTATCAGTGCAATGAAACAATGAAATAAGTCATAAGGAAACAATATTAAAAATATATTATTTAATATATTATTGGAGATGTCAAATCTATAAAGTGGTCTCATATGCATATTTGCATCTATACAGGTAAATTACATGAGAAACGGCTTAGTCGTCTCTATCCATAAAATTTTAGGAGGGATCTAGCCCAACTCCATTTCCCCCTCAAAAACGTTATAGCATCCACTCTAAACAAGATGGATATGTCACTTGCCTACATTCTTCGTGAAACATGGCGATCATACCCCAAAATATTGCAACACAAATCCTATACCAATTGATACCTATGATAGCCTCAACCATTAAAATTAGTGTGATATCGAATATCTTTATCAGTGCAATGGAAAAATGAAAGTCATAAGGAAACAATACTAAAAATAGAATATTTAATATTGGAGATGTCAAATCTGGAATGTAGGTTCATATGCATTTTTGTTTCACTTTCATGTTAGTGTGCATCTATGCACATAAACTGACTGAGACATGGCTTAATTGTCTCTGTATATAGAGTTTTTAAAGGTGGGATCCGGCCAAGACCCATTTCCTCCAAAGAAAAGCTATAGCATCCACTCCCACATAAGATGGATACATAACTCACGCACATGCACTACAAAACAAGGCCATAATACCACAAAGATTATAATGTATAGCCTACACAATTTGATCCCTATAATAAACTTAACCAGTCGAATGCAATGTTATACCGAATAGCTTTATTAGTGCAATGTTATGAGGCTCGAACTTGGCATTCCTAATCATTCAGTTATCACCCATTTTCTTGACAAAACAATCTATTTCATCTACCTTTCCACTCATGTTATGATTTATCTCAATTTTCCACTATATTTAGTATGATGGGACTAGGTGGAAAGAGACAAGTATTTCAATAATACGTTGATGAACTTCTACATAATGGTGTAGGTTGATTGGATAATGTATGTTCTGTAGGTTTCAAACAAGTCAACCAATTTTATCTTTTATGTGTGAGAAAGACAGGCTACAAAGATTTTTGTAGGCAATCATGCACTGAACAAGGCCTGTGATGGTGACTATGCTAAAAAGTTTTCTTTACAATATCTAGGTCGCACCAACTTGTACAGCCATATCCCAAAAACTTTCTGAAGCCAAAATAAATCTGAAAATTGAAACCACTACCATTCAAATTGTTATCACTCAAAAATTTCTCTGAAAGTTATTAGAAGAAAGAAAATGACTGAGGTAACCACAAACCAACTTTGGAGCATGGGCTCTAGCCAACCTATCGCTCAGAGAGGGCTCTCTCTATCAATGTTTTAAAACTCCGACTCCGACTCCGACTCGGCCGAGGGTCGACTCCGACTCCGACTCCGACTCTGTATCGACTCGGCCGGCTCGATTTCAATGACTCGGTCGTTGTAAAAAGTACATTAAATATTTATTTTTTATAAAAAAACATAATTTTAAAGGTTTTCATTCATGTTTCCAAACACACAGCATTAGAATATAGATAGAAGACAACATATGATCAAAGTAGGCTCATGAATATATCCATTATATCAAAATGCCACCCAGTGCATTGTCCAATACATACACGATGATGATATAGAGATCAAAGCAAAAACACATAACCAAGGAGGCTATAAATGGCCTCTACAACAGAAGTTTGTGACCAGTACTACTGGCTACTGCTAGAGTTGCCAACATCATCTGGCACAGTGTTACTTGGGAGCAGGAGCGAAAGTGGGGAGCAAGAGCGAAAGTGGGGAGCGAAAGCGAAAACGGGAGCGGGAGCGACATTTTCAGAAGCTCCTAGTTTGGGAGCAAATCCCAGAGGAGTTCGACAACCAATGTCACTAACATCAAGGTACATAGAGGGATTGGTGCTTTTAATTAAATATGAATTCCATACCCTAATACATGACAAAATTCAATAGAAACATTACAATCCTCCAATCCTGAAATCCTATAACACTGATAAGTTTGCTGGATTTTGAATGATATCTAAAATTCTACTTTCTCCATATCAAATCCAATGAGGTCGAAACCACTCTCAAACATCCTGAGTCATTTCATGGTAATGTTAAAAGTTTAAGTAAAAGGATGAAAATGAAGATTAAGGAGAATGTCACTTTTACTTTAAGAATTTAACATTACCATGAAATTTGAATAGCATATCAATAGTAGAGAGCGTTTGAGTGTGTTAAATAGGGTTTGGGAGGGGGCAATGGACCCCAAATAACATTTAACTAATTCATAAAACACATTGGAGTCCAAAACAATCAGCAAACAGTTCAAAATTTCATTATAAAAATGCCAAATCACTGTTTTGATGGGGTTACAGGCCACTCGTTATGACTTGGCCGAGTCAATACAGAAACGGCCGAGTTGGTCGAGTCAGCCATGACTCGGCCAAGTCATTGAATGACTCGCCCGAGTCATGGCTGACTCAGCCTACTGAACCGTTTCCTCCACCGAGTCACATTTCTGGGCAATGAAACGGATCAACTCGGTTGTTTCTGTTTCGAATCGGCCGAATTCTAAAACTATGCTCTCTATATGATTTAGCTTTGTTTGTTGGGATTTCAGGCTAGTTATGAATGTTCTGGGGGTCTTTGATTTGTATTGAAGATTGGATGGTGGGATCCTTGAAAGATATGGATAGAATGACATCTTCAGACCATTGGGTTATGGAGTCAACAGAACGACAACAGCACTGGATCAAATCACTAAAGGGAATGTTCAAAGGGCAAACTAGCAAAGTAAAGTGCAGGTCTTTGGGACAATGGGGTGGACTAGTTTTAATCACGGTGAGAGAGAAATTAAGGGTTCTCAAACCGAGATATGAATGAGGAACAGAGGGTAATCAAAAGCAAAGGGCAATTAAGAATCCTTTGATCTAAATTAGCAAGCAACAACCTAAACTAGGAAGCAATTAATAATTCCTTAACTTAGATAGCAATAGAAAGCATTCATATGCCTAATTGTTAAAACAGAGTGTGATTAAACAAATTCTGATATATTATTCCAATCATAGCATTAAGATTTAGAAATACATTAAAGATTGTGGAAAAACTTTAAGAAAGATAACTATGACATAAGATAATACTTGTCTGCACTTCGCTTAGCACATGAATCCTGTGAAATATCTTGTCTTTATTCATCGATCCATCTTGCTGGTTCAGTCAGTGATACAATAGCTTTATAGTCTTTTGATCAAGAAGTCTATAGAAATGTCTAAGAATCCACCCTACATACTTCGAATTGTGAAGTATTTATACAAAAATTATTACAAAATATCTCAAGCTAACTTGAGATTTAATCTAGGAAATAAGAATATCTTCTTGCAGGAAGAGAGAGACAGTTATTGAACTGATTTCATGTTGTCCCATTTATTCTGGTACTGTTGCCTTTTATGGTTTGATTTTTAGCCCTTTGTGCTACTTTATTGTTTGATTATTTACGCTGAAAGCTTCATTTACTTTTGGCCTTCATCTGATACTCTTTGACACTGATACTCTTTGACCCTGTTGACTTGTCTTTATCTTTTCGCCTAGCTGTTTTGCTTTTACTTTTCTACTGCAATTTTCTTACAGTAAATCAGTCAATTTTCCCACCATTCAACATCCGATAATTTGATTTTCAACATCCTTCTATATATTTCATCTACCTTGGTGTGCTTAGCAAAAGTAGGCTTAGTGATGAATAAGTGTTTTACCTCATGCTAGAGGAAAAACAAGTTTTCAAACGTTTGGTAAAGAACTTTGCATGTTGGCAATGCCTTTATTGATGATGTACTCGCATGTTCTTTAGCTAGCTCTTTGATTTTGCTGTCATTATCCTGTTGTGTCATGAGCTTGTCATTTATGACCAAGGCACTGGGTAACCCTTTCTCTATCAAAATTTGAAACTTGGCCATAAATCTATCAACTGCTACCTGCATATTTTGACACTTGTCCTCCAAGTTTAACATTAAGTTTCTCTTGGAAAGGACCTTTCTCACCTCCAAAATGGTTTTCGTCATGTCTTCTATTTCCAATTCATGAAGTTCATACTTGATTTTACTGTTGAGGAAGTGGATAAGTCTGGTTGCATCTTCAGGCATGTCTCCTAATTCTTCCTTGACTCTTTGGATAACTTCTGTAGCTATCTTTATTAGATCTATTTGTTCAAAAATTATTTGAATAGATGGCCAAATATCATTCATAGAGTCAATGATATTGGCCCATAACAGTTCCTTGGCTTGCCCAAGGGGTTCCTTCAATGTCAGATCTTTCTCCATGGCTTTTAATCTTTCATTCATTCTAGCTGCTTTCTGCAATTCTTCCTTCTGCATGATTTTGGCATGCCTGTAATCAGTTTCAAAGCTTGACACCTTTTCTTTCAGTTTGTTCATCTTTGTAGCCTGTATGGACATTTCCTCCATGGCTCTGACCAACTTTGTTGCTTCCTCACCTGAAGCACTTGCTACTGATGTAGACTCTGTGGAAACTGGTTGTGTTGTAGGCATAGGAGATGTGGGAGCCAATGAGGTTGCCAATGTGGAAGGGATTGTTGTTAAGACTGTTGGGATGACATTTGCAGATGTAGTGGCAATATCACTTTGCTTCAATTGAATTAAAGCGTCCAATTCCTTCTCTGTTTCCCTTAATTGATCATTGAGTTTCAGGACTAGGTCCATCAATTCTTCATGTCTAGTTTGGTTCTCCAAAACTTCCAGTGTTTGGGGATGCTGCAGCTGAGGTATCTTCAATTGTTTTTTAAGTGTTGCAATGTCATCATTCTTCTTTTTGATTAGTTGCTCGATGGATTTGACGTCCTTGGGATCATGTCCAATTCAATCACTAAGTCTTCCAAAGACTTAATTCTAGTTTCTTTGGCCTGTGAGGAGGCCTTCTCTAACTGATATTGAGCTGAGATGTTGGTCAATGAATTCTGCAGTTGATGGGCAGCTATGGCTTTACCTGTAAGGGTGGAGTAAATCATTTCTCCAGGCTCTTTATGAAACTCAATTTGGTCTACGGGATGAATATCCCTTGCCAACACTTCAAAATCAATTTTCTTGTAATATGTTGAAGTCCTTGGTTGTTGTACAGTTGCTTTTATGAAGGACATGTGTAATTTTCCCTCTTTGATGTCGAAAGCTGACATCAACCTGGAAAGATTGGTAGGTGTGACCTTGAGATACAGAGCATAAGTTTGGGCCTTCAGTTTATCATTTCTCATCTTGATCTCTTTATATCTATCTTTTATATCCTTATCCTTATTAGCAGGCCTACTGAATGAGGATACTTCTACACTTAGTTGCCTTTCCAAAATATGGGTCTGTGATGTGGATGGTCCCTGTGTTTTCCCAGATGGAGTTGTACCTTTACTTCTGTCCAACTCAATATCAGTTATTTCCACTGAGCCTTCCATGTCTTTCTGCTCTGAAACAGGATTTAGCCTAGGCCTTTTGCTCTGACTAGTCTCATATTGTATATTTGATGTGCCCATTCCTAAACTTGAGGGTTCCTCTCTGGTCGTTTTGGGGTTCTTTTCCTCATTTTGAGGAGTCTGCATGATTGGAGGGGTGCTCATGGTTCTTTCTAGTTGTTCAAGTACCTTCAGAAATGAGCTCTCGTCAAGTTGTATTTCTAAGTCAATTAAGGTATTCTCTACATCTACCTTTGTACTATCCCTGTCTACAAGAGTGTTTTCCACCCACTCAGATTGATTGACATATCTTTCTATCTCTGGTATCGGGTGATGAATATAAGGCCCCAACTTGGCCTTCTTTCTCAATCTGGTCATAAACTCTTGGGGGTCATACCTCCACATGAAACTCTTTAGGAACTTCATTTTTTGCAAAATTTGGTCTGCCTCCTCCCCTACCTCTCTAGAATTGCAAATGAAGGGGCCTAACTGGTTTTTTACTTGAAATTGTGATCTTTTCTTAGCTGAGACAAAATTGATCTCATCAGAGTTCATTCTTTGTCTATAGTACTCTATAGCAAACAACCTCATGGGGAGGTATTTGGGTAGTTTATATGGTGCAAGCTGACAACCATAGATTCTTATCTCTGTGTGATTTTGGTAAAGGTACCAATCTCACACTTTGCTTTGTTTAGACAACTGAAAACCCCTTTTGATTTCTTGAATTATTATGGGTGGAGGGCTTCCTGTCAACATGGTCATGACTGGATGAACAAAAGAATTAATGAAATTTGTATAGGTATATGGTCATTGAAACTTGTGGAAGAGTGGGGTCCAAAATAAGACAAACCTAGGCTGTCCTCTGGTATCCAGCTTCTGAAGAGTGAAAGGAAATCTGTCTGGCTGACAGTATAAGAACATATGGTAGAGAACAGATAAGTATTTAAATACTCTCTCATTGTGCATTCTGGTGAACTGTTCATGCGTTCTTTTAGCTATGAATTGGGCATAATCATACAAAACAACAAGAGGTTGTCATGGGGTGTAAATAGACATGAAGGCCAGGATAAGCTCATTGACAAATTCATTGGTGGTGCAACCCAAAATGCATGATATCATAGTGACAATGTGCTTGCCCCTTTCAAAGAAAATGGCATAGGGATCTTTGGGAATATGCTACTATTCTACAATGAATGTCTGAAATATTTGGGCTAACCTAGACAGACTCAATTTGGAGTACTGGTCCAACAAATCCCCAACAGAGAGTGGGGTTAGATTTGGGCCTGCTTGGAGCTGTAACATCTCATTAATTGATTTCGTTGTGATTGTGAACAAAATCTTTTGGTCAGGGGACATAATAGCTATGGTTGGGAATGTAACAGGAATGGCACATATGGACAATTTCAGGGAAGACATGCACTTGGGGAAATTGGTATTTGGGCAAATTGGATTCCCAAAGACCAATGTCATCAAAATGGTTTAGATATTTGTCCCTACTCAAACAATGAGGTTTGAGCAAGACCTCATATGCACTAATATCTCTGATTTGGAAATCCTTGTCTGTCGGGGGAAGGTGGTCTAGGTCCAGATGGGGAGTTGTGATAGGTCAGACATCCATGGCAACAGGAGCAGCCATGATTCAGTTCTTGTGGATTTGAATTTGACATTAAAGGTTTATTCAGGGGTTTTTAAACAGAAACTGGAAACTTTCAGAAGTAATTTTTAATTAATTTTACTTAATTAAAATACTTCAAGAGTGAACGTTTTCAAATTTAGAAAGGGGGTCTGGTAATTTGTTCACAAATACCTGGAGTTTAGGTGAATTGACTTCAAATTGGTGTTATGGACGACGGCGGAAGGTTGAAAGGGCTATGAGAGCTTTGTAGGTGGTCTCTACATCTTCTTTAAGGACTAGAATGAGGTTAATTGGTAGTTTTCCGGTTTGCAAATGTCACAGTGATTCGCAGAGGTTCACAAACAAGAAGAGCGGAAAAAGACGAAAAAGGGCTTCCCGGTCTTTTTAGGGAGCAACGATCACTTTTTCGCGGCAAATTTTATGAATGAACAATGGGTAATTCATCGAGTTGAGCGGGTAGGCAGTTTCCCAGGCCATCGCATCGCTTTTGTGGGTCGAGCGGTATTTGGGAGGGGTCACCCAATCTACTCCAACGATTGACACGTAGCAGTCGGGGGGCCGGGGAAAACCGATTTATCGGGCGAGTAACAATCGGCCATCGGGCGTGGCCGATATGGCTGTGGACCGTCGGATGAGGGGATTAGTGATCGAATGGCAATCAAGCGAGGGAAGTGCGTGGGAGATAAAAGCATGAGTTGCAGGGGGGCCCAGTGCTTTAAACTTCGGCGGTGTTGGATTATTTATAGGTTAAAAACGAGTTTAATCAATCGAGCGAAGTTTAATAACGGGGTCAATTGGTTTTGTCGGGATATGGGGTAATTTATAGTTTATATTTAAACTAAGTGTTGGTATATTTATATAAGAGATTTAATTAATATAAGGGAAAAAGTATTATGGGATTTATATAATAAAATTAAAATTAATATGAAATTGGCGGAGTGGGTATATCCTTAGCATAATGTAAAAGGTAATATTTGCGCATTTTATTTCCATACACTCAACACTTAGAATAAGATGTTTTTGTGGGTTTTTTGAATGAAAAGGGATTTAACATGGAGTTGCTTTTCTTTTCCTAGGCAAATGAAGTTTATCCTTAGGAAAAGGGGTTTTATTAGGATAGTGAAGGGGGATGACTTTCATAAAGGGGATTCTAACACTTGATGTTCGGTCCCACCAAAAGCCAGAGAAATGCTCCGAGTCTTTATGACTTGAAGGATTTTTAGTACTAGAACATACTTGTGGATGGGGAAATTATTAAGTATAGGTATGAAATGAATGAGGTGGAATCAATTAAATCAACTTGTAAACCTCTGTTTTTGCTTTCTTAATTGCTCATGCACATTGAAACATATTATTAAGCATGACAAATGTGCTTTTGTCCAATCAACTTTATACTTCAACAACCTTTCTTCTACTTACCCATTACTTGCCCTAGCATTTTTTCTTCACTTATTTGGGTGCATTTAAGCTAGCAAGTCCTTAACATTCATTTTTCTTTTGGAAAGTAATCTATCTAATCCTAACCTTATATCATCCAATGGCTCAGATTAAACTAATGAGCTCCTTTTATTTTCTCTACCTATCTAATGATCTGCCAAGAATAAGTTGTTTGGTCAAATTTTATTCTCTAACTATAAACATAAAATTCAAAGCATGAAATAGTCAAGATTAAGTAGTTTGACAACCATGGGTTGTGGCATCTATGATAAGTTGCACACAACCATTATTTACAGAAGAAGTAAATAGTAGTGGCATTTAGACTTGCACACTTTCTTGGTCTCTTTTTGTTTTTGGAGTTTATATATTTTCATTTTTTGGACCATATATAATTCTTTTTGTCCTCTGAAAATTTTTTAAGACATACCCTCTTTACATTTTCTAATTTTTATATAATATGGAAAACATTTGCAGAAAGCAATGGTATGTAAAATATTACAAGGCTTAACGTTAGTCATTCAAAATTATGACTCCTATTGGTATAGGAACCTAACAAAAACTTCAACCAACAACATTGCCTTTTCACTATTGTAAATATTTGCTTTTCCTAGTAACTACTTTTCCTACCAAATCAGCCTGAGGGGATTTTGTTTCCACAATTGTAGACCATGAGGTTAAAAACTAGGTTGAATGTGGACAACTCAGGAAAGTAGTTAAAAACAGTGTTTTTAGATAGATGCTAAGATTTGGTACACTTGTCAGTTTAAAACGAAATGTGGTTTCCTACTTTATATCAAGCAAGAAAAGACTAGAGAAAAAATGATGACCTCATACTTCACAATATGGAACTTGAAATCGCTAGCCCGGAAGATGTGGATGGGAGAGGTTACTCATATGTTGAAGCTAAATCCCACCTCAATGAGCTTAAGGCCAAAACAAATAAGATTCTAAAAGGCAAAGAAGAAACTTGGCGATTCAGGGGTCGAGCCATTTGGTTACAAGCAGGAAATGATAATATCAAGTTCTATCATCAATTTGCAAATAATCATCAGGCTATCAATACCAAATGGCAGATGACTAATGAGTAAGGCCAAAGAGTCCAAACCTTCAATCGACTTGCATCGCTCAACTAATCACATTTTAGTCAACTTTACAAGGGCCCTGACGAAGCCTCCCTAGCCGAGTTTGTTTATCAGGGTGGTTGGTCTCTTCCCT
Source organism: Pinus taeda (assembly GCA_000404065.3). Classification (NCBI taxonomy): domain Eukaryota; kingdom Viridiplantae; phylum Streptophyta; class Pinopsida; order Pinales; family Pinaceae; genus Pinus; species Pinus taeda. Next base: position 23,369 of record APFE031720643.1, on the reverse strand, counting down.
CACTTCGTTGATTATGACTAAGCCGAAGACCTCAATAAGCATGTTTCTATCGGAGGAACTGGAAGGCACATTAAAATGGTTTAAAAGGGATAAGGGCCCTGGCCCAAATGGATGGTCGGTTGAATTCTACTTGGCCTTTTTCAAACTAATTGGGAAAGATATGTTACAAGTTAATAAGGATTGTCAAATAGTGGTTGAATGTATGATGCATTCAACTCGACTTTCATTGCTCTTATACCTAAAACTGAATCCCCTCAGGCCTTTAACAATTTCTGACCCATCTCCCTCTGTAACTGCATTTACAAGATTATTTCCAAAATCATTGCTAATCATCTTAAACCTATTATGTCTTCTCACATTTCACCTTAACAGTTTGCCTTTCTAAATCACCATCAAATCCATGATGTTATTGGCACTACACAAGAGGTCTTACACTCCATCAAGATTAAGAGACTCAAGGGTGTGATCCTCAAAGTTGACTTATCAAAGGCCTTTGATCACACCAGTTGGTTATATCTGAGAATGATGCTTACTCATTTAGGTTTCCCCCTCAATTTCATCAACTGGATCATGTGTTGCATTACCAAGGTCTCATCCAGTGTTCTTATAAATGGATCAACCTCCCCTTTCTTTCATTCTAAGCTTGGCCTCCAACAGGGCTATCCCCTGTCCCCCCTCCTATTTCTACTTGTCATGGAAGGTTTGAGTTGGCTCATATCTGAAGAACAAAGACTTGGTCGTGTACAGGGAATAAAGATCACCAATAATTGCATTATTTCACATCTCCATTTTGTCGCCAATGTTTTAATCTTTCTTAATGGGGGTATTGGTGATTCTTCAACATTTTTTTCTATATTGCAATTATTCAATCTAGCCACCAGTATGGAGTGTAATGATAGGAAATCTACTATCTCATACGAGATTCATTACGCTCACTAGATATTTCCCTATGCACTTCTACCCTTTGATGAAGGGCTGAATATTTTAGGTTTTGGCTCAAACCCCTCCATTATAAAATTGTTGATTAGACCTGGCTAGTGGCCAAGATTGAAAGGAGGTTGAATATTTGGTATCATAGGTATCTTTCCAAGGCAAGTCTTCTTGCTCTAATCAAATCTATTTGGAAGCCGCTATGGTGTATTAGATGTCCATAGGCATGGATACCTAAGGGTATTTTGACGAGAATACAACAGATGTGTTGTAGATTTCTATGGAAAGGGAAACAGGATGGCCACATCTATGTGTCGATCAGATGGGATCCGATTGCTTTGCCCAAGAAATGGGGAAGCTGGGGACTAAAGAATCTTGACTTCTTCTCTAAAGCGCTTGCTGCCAAGATGGGTTGCCAAGTCCTCACAACAAAAGGTTTATGGACAGAGGTGGTTTATCAAAAATATATATGGCATCTTCACATCCTTGATTGAGTCAGACTCCCTTCTTGGAACCGCTTCAATATCTCATTCATCTAACAAGCTGTTTCAAATTCCATAACATTCACCCGCAATGGACTAGCATGGAGAAAAAGATCTGACTCCTCAATTCACATTGGTATGGATCCATGGTATGTTTGTGATAATGCTTATAGGATTCCTCCTGATCTCATACCCTTTTTATCTAATGTTCGTATATCATATCTAGCTCATATACCAGATCCAGAGAACACTAACATTTTTTCTCAGGCTTGGAAATCTGCTATACAATTAGACATCCCTGACATTTGGCATCAAGACTGGCTCAACTACATTGATGCTCATGTTGAATGTCATGTAAGGATTACTGATGGGGAGGATGAACTCATATGGGTCCATGCTCAACATGGCAAATACACTCCAAAGGAAGGGTATACTATCATTTATGTTGCTCATAAGCCCCCTGTTATTGACTGGTGGTGAGTGTATTTTGGAAGCTAAAGGCCCTGCCTCATACTAGACTATTCATGTGGACTATCCTCCGATATAAAGCCCCTACCAGAGAAAACTTAAAGAGGCGTTCTTTTCACGGACATAACTCGTGTGTCTTTTGCTGACAAGCATCTGAGTCAATTCATCACCTTTTCCTTCACTACCCCTCCATTTTACCTTTCTGGAATCTGGTTCTATCTTCGCTCTCAATTACCTTAAGATGGCAAGGGGTCTCCATCCTTGAGGCCTGGCAACTGTGGTGGACATCTGCTCAACCTTCTAAAATTAGGAACCTCCCTCTTCTAGTTTGCTAGTCTATTTCGCTGCTTTGGAACAAATTTATTTTCAAGGGCATTGAACATCTTTGGTCACAAACATCTGCACATATTATATCTTTATACACCAACATCCCAAACAATGACCGACCTACACCTCAAAGAACTATTATCCTTAAAGTCATTGACAAGAGTCTACCATGGGCTTATTTTGATGGGCCTGCCCAGCAGAATGGTTGTGGAGGAGGTGTCCTTTTACATCTATTTGATAATCATTTTTTCAAAATTCAGATGGGTTTGGGCATCGGAAAAAACAACATTGTTGAGTTCATCACCCTCAGACACCTTTTACACGTTGCACTAGAAAAGGAGTGTAGGTAAACACAGATTTTTGACAACTCTAAGATTATCATTAACTGGTTCAACAACATATCTATTTGTCATGTGCACACAGTCAAGAATATTCTGCCTGATGTTTTTCTTTTGAAATCACATTTTGATTCCATCTATTGTCATCACATCTACAGGGAACGCAATCAGGTTTCCAACTGATTATCCAAGGAGGCCTCAATCAAGCCTAGGGGTCTATGGCTGATTCAGGGGCAGAAGGGACCACACTTCTACCAGTACTTCCATCGCCCATACATTGATCAGAGGATTCAAGGGGTCGACAGACCCTGATTTCATGTTTTTGATTCACAGACTTTTTCTTCCAGTACAGCTGTTTTTTTATGCACATATCTATAAGACTTGTAATTATGTAATTATTACCAGACATCCCTACAGGGATTTTTGTATAAGAACATCTGAAGGTGGACTGCCACACTATACAGCATATGTTTCTCAAAGCATCTACAATATGTAATTTTCAACTTATTAATGAAAATTACGATTTTTCCTCCGGGAAAAAATTAGGCAAGAACCACTTAAATTTAGTGAGTCAGTTATCAGTTTTTTTTGCATAAAACCTTGAGAACTGAACTGAAAAAGATTGAACGTTATGATTATGTTATTATTGTCTTTTTGAATACAAAAGCCAGTTTGTGTTTTTACAATCATCGGCTGACTATAGAGCAAGAGCCACTCTACATGCACAATGATATTAGTTTTTGGTATATTTCCTTATGCAATTCTACTTTCATGCAGCGATCAATTTCCTAGAATTAGGATATACTCCATCAATCCATTTTGTGTATACATCATTTTCTGTAAATAAATTTCTACATTGCAACAAACTTTTTCGACAGCAACCGTAGTTAAACTTTGTTTATATTAACTGCTCCGTATTTCTCTCTTTAATTATCTATTATTATGTACGGTTCAGTTAATTCATTAACATTAGTTGCAGTCAGTTTTATCAGCAGTAGAATACTTTGTTCCCTTTTCTTTCTTTTTGTTCCATGCAATTGTAATTTATTTTCAGCTGGAACAAATTTCTGTAGCTTATTACCATTAAATTCACTCTCTTTGCAACACATAGATTTTCACAGTTAGCATAAGTATTCTTTGTATTTACAGTAGAATTTAGTTTAGTTCGCTTCTGCCATGATGACATTTTCTTCATCTTCGTCTGTATATATGTAAGTATTTGTAGATAAGTTGTAAATGACAGCTTCATAACCAAGAACGCATATATTTTGCTAAGCATTTTGTAAATTAAGTGATCCCGGATTGATATTAAAATACGTTCAGATAAGAGTATCGTAGGAGTCTGTTACAATGGAAAAATGAAATAGTCATAATGAAACAATACTAGGAATAAAATATTTAAAATACTTCCCGAGACGTCAAAGCTATAAAGTAGGTTCACATGCATATTTGTTTCACTTTCCTGTTCTGCGTCTATACAGGTAAATTGACTAAGAGATGGCATAGTCATCTCTGTATACAAAGTTTTTACATCTTACCACAACAGTTGTCTCCTATTGAAATACACTTTAAAAAAAGTAGCATAATATTAAATTTTTTACTGTTTACGTTTTTCTCCCAATCTTCTAGTCTGTGTTATTAACTAGCAATTTTAAGCTTTATTTTCCGGTTTTTTTTAAAGCGTTTGTGTTTTTGTGCAAATACAATTATATGTCCTAATCATGGAAAGTCTTCGTTCTCTTTGATATATCTTTTACATTATGACATTAGCTTGCCTAAACAATTAATACCATCTATACTCTGCTCTACTTGTTGAAGTGGTAGAATCAATATATCTGTTTTCAAATGTTGAAATAACGGTTCATCTTTCTATTTGGCTGTGCCCTTAGGTTCAATTAATTGCTTGTGTTCCCATTTCTAGCTCACGACAATTTGCATATTCAAAATCTGAATGTGTTAGGTTTCTTGTTCATTTTTTTCTGACGATATATATGTATGTGTCTTTTGCCTCTATTCTGATCCTATCATTGCACAAATCTGGTGGATCCATAGCTAACCGAAAATGACATCGTGTGAAAAAGGAAACAAGAACGTGGGACAATATGATGCATCACTTGGGAAAAATAAATGCATTCCTCGTCTTCATAACCTGTTTATGGCAAGTGTCTAAAATACATTTCACATTTGGGGAAAGAATATTCCTGGCTGAATGAGATATGGGAGAAATTGAACTGTAAATGGCAAATATCCATCTCACTTGGAACCGTGCTATCTCTATATGAAGAAAAAAAAGCATCTAAGAATGGTAATATACATCAAAGAGACTGCTCAGCACCCAATAATAGTTGGACCTCAAATAAATTTGTCAAGTACACCTTACCAGTTACAGATTTTTCCGTAACTAGGAGCATGACATCGACGTACAGATTAGGAAACCCACCAATCTTCATATATATCAAGAACCGAAGCAATCTCACGGTGTATCAACCAAACTTAGAATCTCCAGGCTTATATTCTCCAATTCCAAGCAGATCCTGTGTAAACACCAATAGTAAACCATTATACTAAAATAAATCAGCACAAAGCCCAGGCAAGAGTCTCCACTAGTCCATGACAAGATAATCAGTAGGGGAATAGCAAGCTACTCAATAGGTCATTGTAACAGTATTTAGAACAAGAGGACAGGCCAGCATCCTCCAGACACTAAACGCAAGACTATGTTTGCACTAATCAAATATAATATATGTAGAAATGGATGAAAACACCAATTTTCGGACAGCGCTCACAGGTAAATATCAACTTAGCCATTTAATTTAAACAGCTTTGACTTAATGACATAGCATACTACCGACAGTTCACCTAACAAGGGTATTATACTATAATGTGACATTATAGTATCTATTTATAGGGAAGACACTCAGTGCATAAAGGAGCTTACTTGTCTTCGATATGTTATATGCTACAGAACGTATCTTCCAAATATATAATTTTGATTGATCTACTGCTTTCAGACAGTCTTTTAAGTTTTGACAATATATTTGGCTTTAGAAAAGGATGAAAAAGAATATTTTCCAATATCCAAAGACCTGACTACTGAAGATTGTTCTAGGAAAAATAGACAATGTCAACGTTTAGCCTTTCGTTAGCTGTAGAGGTAGGGTCCAAGCAAATTCGCATGATGTTCCAGTGTTTTAGCCTTCTTGAGCCAAAGTGCAACACTCGGGACGCACAGGCTTTATAATATAGGATTTTGGTTCTCAATGTTCCATGTACTCAAGCGTGAATTTGAAAGCCAATGTAGGGCCTCAAACACAACTGTCCCTTTCCTCTCCATCTTAACTTGGGACGTAAAATCCCTGCTCACATCTCGACAACTCAAAGAAGAAAATTGACTTCGCTCCTTGACTCTGCACTCAGCAAGTTCTGAAATCTCAATAGTAACGTGGATTCATGCAAATAAAGCAAATCAAAAACATTCCTTTCAATGTGAATCCAAGATCTGAATGCACTGGCAAACTATTGCCTATCCGCCCATCTGAGACCGATAATGTTTTATAGCCTGCGCTGTGGAAGCCCAAGTAACGAAGAAAATTCCCCTCCTTTTATCAAGAACAATTTCCTCCCTCGAGCTTAAGAAGATTAAAGGCGACGCAAAGAACATTAAAGGGCAAAGCGCTTGGACCCTGTATAGCTCGACAGCCTAGTTTCTCCATAAAGGAATCCCCACATCGTCCATGAAGATATTCAGATCTCTTACCCAAACCCCAATTTCTTTGTATTTACTGGCGCTTAAAAGCCAACACTCATTTGAATGCCTAAGCAAGAGAGTTCAGTGTTACAGGACCCTACAGACTGATTCGTTAATTCACCAAGTTTGAACCCAAGGACCACTCTTCATTCAATTTAGAAATCATTCAATCTTTACCCAATTATTGACAAATCCAAAAGTGAGTCCAGAATTGCCTTCAAGAAGACCTCGAAGGGTAGGGATTTTAAAAAGGACATTTTCACCTCTCACTTTGAAGTGTATCGTGCTAACATGGATTATCTTTACTTCAAGTTTTGGCACCAACCACATCTTGAACCAAAATCTTAACACCTGGGTAATCATACACTCCAACATTGAATGTCCAAAATTGCCATGTCTGGAGTTGTAAGTAACATTTGACATTCTACCTCCTTCTTTTTAAAACTGATGGAGTTCAAATGACTCCCAAGCATTTTCAAACTATAAATGGCAATGTTTTGGGATGTGAAATGCTTCACTGTTTTGCGATGTCAATACATTCGTTTTTTCTTGAAATGTGAATTGCCTTCCCTTTTTTAAATGTCAATTGCTGCCTTATTTTTAGACGCAAAGTGTTTCCCTCTCTTGGGATGCGAAGAACTTAGTTGTCCTCAACTTGGATAGATCCAATGCTCTCAAATGTGAATTGTGTCGTTAGTGTTGAAATAGGTAACTGCGTACAGTGTTCATAATGACATGCAATCATGATTTTATGTATTTGATGTAATGAAAAAAATAAATTTATTATTGTTATTCTTGACATCTCGGTTTTGATGCTCAAGAGAAATTTATTTATAGGTCAAGCATCCGTTGAGTGCTTCTAGGGCTTGTCATTGAGTTTACAAGACAATTGAGTCATTGTCATGTCTCCAAAACCATTTGGGCATGTTACATATTGTAAAGAAAATTTATTTGAGTCTAAAATAGTCAATAGTCCCTCCAAGACCTTGTCATGGTGCAAAGATAAAGTCAGCCTAAAAGAAGCAATTTGACATAGTAGGAGACCTATATATAATATACTTCAACCTCACTTAGAACATTCATTCACACTTCACACAAGTTTGATCAAGGAAGAGGAAAAGGTGAGAAGAAGAAAAGGAGAGCAAAAATATGGGACTATTTTTGGGCTATTACTCTTCACACATGTGAAGAAATTAGGGCACCTATTACAGCAGCAAAGACCGAGTTACGGAAATCGAATTAGGGCATCAAGATGTACACTTTGCAAATCGAGTTCTCTAGGAGAGAGAAACAACTCAAGCGAAGTGCAAAGGAGGAAAAAACTCCAGGAGGTCGAAGTTGCAGAAGATTTTGCTCGGGGGAAGGAAAGGAGGAAGAAACTATTGGAGGTCGAAGTTGCAGAAGATTTTGTTGGGGGGTTGAAGTTGCAGAAAATTCTATTAGCAGTCGAAATTGCAAAAAAATTGATGGAGGTTAAGTTGCAAAAGTTGTTGAGGAAGTGTTAGAAGGAATGCTCGTCAAGAAAGAAAGATTTGACTTCGTCTTGGAGGGTCTTAGTGAAGGGTCATAGGTCTTGGAATTTGTCAATTCTAAAGGGCACTTATTAGAGTGATTTCTCTTTCTTTGATAATTTCTTGTGATCTCTCTTTACTTATTAGCTTCACTTATTATTATTATGTTTATGTATCATCAAACAGCTACCAAAAACAAGAAGAATAAGAACACAGAATATAGACTGCACGCCAAGGAAAAAACCTCTCCACTTGAGAGGAAAACCCACAAATCTCTTCTCTTTCCTATAAATTTTTCAATTGACGAACTCCAAGACCTTTAGACCAAGGCCAATACCCTCCAAAATTAAGTCCAAACTTTTTGGATGATGTGCTTTCCTTGTCCAAGTCAAACCCAGTCAAATCTCTTCCAGTAGCACAACTTCGACCTCCGACCACAGGACTTTAGCCTCCACTTCAAACCTGAATTTTTCAGCCCTCCTGCAGTTGTTGTTACCACATGTGTGAGCTACTTTACCCTCCCAATACTTCCTTAGACCTTCGCTTGGCTTTCTCTAACTTATGGAGCTTGAGGAAGGCTTCTTGTAACCTTCCCTTGACCTTCTTGACTTCTTTTCTTCAAGATCGAACTTGGAGAGGAGAACCCTAGATCTGTTGCAGAAACCCATTTCTTCGCATGTGAGAGAGAAATAGCTCGAAACCAATTCTTTTTCTTCCTCTTTCTTCTTCGTTGCCTTCTTCCTTCGCTTGAATGATTGAGAGATGAATGTGCTCCAAGGAGGTCAAGTTTCTTCCTTTATATAGGCTTCTTAAAGGTGGACATAGCTCCTCAATGGGTGCTTGACCGATAAATAAAAGACCTTGTGTTGAAAATAATACTGAGGGGGGGGGAATCAGTATTATCTAGTCCTTTTAACAATTCTTCCTTATTTATACTTTGAATTATTTTTGCATATCAGTACC
>APFE031720643.1:0-13906 GCA_000404065.3 Pinus taeda | reverse complement strand
TGCAGAGAGCTACAACTCTCTCTCGTTTCCCAGTCTCTCCTGGAAGGGAGCTACAACCCCCTACTTCTTTTCTTTCAAAGACCACTTTTCATAAATTTTCAAACTGGATCCATAAATATCAAATGATCACCAAGTACCAGTAAGTCACCCAGATAACCAGATCCACAATAACAGAAAACTAAACCCAGAACACCTTCTGTGGCGTCTTGTGGCGCCTCCTGCGGCGTCTCCGACGGCGCCTCCTGCGGCGTCTCCTGTGGCGCCTCCTGCGGCATCTCCTGCGGCGCCTCCTACGGCGTCTCCTGCGGCGCCTCCTCACTTCCGCAGCTGCAGCGCTCGAGAGATCACCCTTCACAGATTCGCTTTCCACTTCACTTTCATATAGATCGAGCTTTTGAAACAATAACCCAATATTTCAGATCTTAAGATATTCAACCCAAAAGCATACACAAGCCAAATGATCTCCTTTGCTTTATATAGGCAAGCTCTTCCTCAAATCATGGACCAATACCACGGGCCAAAACCATAACAAACCAATACCATCAACTCAATACTAGGGATCAACACGTCTGTCGAGATGCCATGGTCCAAAAACCATAGGTTCAAATTCCAAGGACTAACTACCATGGACCAAAGGTAAGTTTTCCCACATGAAATAAACTTTTCTCTGCATAAAATTCCGTGAACTTTTCTCCACATGAAATAAACTTTTATAAACTTTTCTCTGCATAAAATTCCGTGAACTTTTCTCCTGCGTACTTCTTAATTCTCATCATATTGAGAGCCATGCCATGGGTGTTGCCATCAAGTACAACATCTGTAACATATAACCATACCAGAAACATAATGCCAACACCTTGAGCATGAAACCCATGCTCCAAAAACAATAATAATAATTTTCTTTCATTTTACAATTTACAAGAATCAAAAGTACATTTCATATTTATGAAGACCGAACCTAGTTACACAATTTTCAACATCATGAAAACAACACTAAATATAATCAAGCGAAAGAAGAAGCTAATTAAGTTAAGTAACAACACATCACAAGCAGTTATCAACAAGAGAAATCACCTATCTTGTTGCCTCTAGATTTCTCAACAATTATTTGTTTTCGGATGCAAATTTAATTGTGGATTTATTCACTAGATAGCAAAATGTGGGTTTATTTACGAGCTAGCATGGCAAAAAAGTAAATGAACAATCAATATTGCTCCTATATGTTCCAGGCACGATCTGAAGCATTTATTTTCCATATTTTGATTTTCAAACCATTCGCATAAAGATTCCCTTGAGAGATTTCAAATCCAGAGTGGGAAGATCTAACATAGATCTTTCTTCGGGAAAGAAAAATCATGAATAATCAATGTTACTCCTATATGTTTCAAGCACGATCTGAAGCATTTTTTCCCACATTCTGATTTTCAAGCCATTCGCATAAAGATCACCTTGAGAGATTTCAAATCCAAAATGTGAAGATCTAACATAAAACTTTTTTCAGGAAAGGTAAATCAAACAAGTTTTCATCACTGAAAGGCCATGTTTACATGAAGTCCGATAAGCATAATTTATCAAAAAAACTAGATCGTCCCCTCATAAATATATCAGCCTTATTAGAGCATAGGAAATGTATGCCTCTTACGTACAAGAAGTAAAACTTTAAAGACATACAAATAGAGTCTCTATCACCAAAAACTATAAAGATGAGCATGCCATAGAGCAAATAAAATCATATGATAAAATTTAAGTCTTAGACCAGTGGAATCATTCCAAGCCATGTAGTGAATCGCCCCAGGCGGCATAGTGAGACCCTTCTTTGATAAGGTGTAGGCATTTGAGTTATGTTATCTATGAACATGGGCAAAGGAGACCTATTGAAATAACCCCCCCCCCCCCATCTTACAAATCTTGCACATCCAATGGTCAAGGTTAGGAGGCATGAAGGACGTACCTTTAATGATCCAATCTATCGTCCCCCTCAAGTCGCCAAAAATATATATCGAGTCTCACTTAAGCCATTTGGCGCAATACAAAATACCTCATAGAGCGATAACCAATGTCTAGGTGTTAGAACCAACTCCTTCATTCCAATAAAATTCGTATATAAAATCCGAAGATAATGCCATATAAACACCACATACACAGACCATGTTTTGTGTGGCTCCATAAAAGTGTCCAATCAAATATAAAGTCGAAAGGTCTATACCTTTTATTCTTTTGGATATTTTATGTCGCAACTCTTAACAATATTCTTTGTAAAATCCACATATATTGTTGCATATGTGGCCAATGTCGAAAGAGGTGTTTGCAAAGATAGTGATGTTCCAACCCCTTCAAATAGCCCAACATATGAAGAAGGGTAGAGGCTTGTCCTCCCAAAATAGTGATTTCCATGTTCTCAAACATTCTTCAATAGTAGGGTAGTACTAACTAGCATTGATCTTCACGCTCTGTAACACTCTGACACGAATGGCAATAAAGAGAGGACATTGTATGAATAAATGTATCACATTTTCAAATGACCCTGCCAAAAATAACATCTTCTTAAACCTTGGAAACCCCATTTGCAAAGATTGTCCCAGTTGAGGACCTTATTTCTCCATACCAGCCATCCAAATAGTTTTATCCTTAGTGGCATACAACGTGGCCATAACTTTCATAACCATCTCTTTTCATCTTATACATTTAGGGAAAAAGTAATGAGAAGGTAGATCTCATGAACTAATATTTGACCCTGTGAAAGGCCATAGTTCCAACATAGATTATCAGAAGATAGCATAAACAAAATACCCACCAAAGTCAATTGAGTAATGTACTTATTCCATATGTCAATGTACGCTCCATTTATACTCAATTCCACTACACTCTTCCATGTGCAATATAGTTGTAATGGATCCCAATACTTTCGTATTTGGAAAATGTAATAAATACACCTGGCATGTAGCAATTGTATGATCTCGTCTAACAAAATATGATCACCCAGTATGCCATAAATGGGGTCAATACCAATTCTAACCGATCTACGAAAGCCAATATTACATAGAATATTTTCAAGGAGCCACTATTTTACTTTTATGCAGCCCCTCCACATATAGGAACCATTACTTGAATAACCTACCCCCATCCTAATCCAATCTTGTGTACACTAGCTTTTAAAGTATTTCTCGTTGACAATCAACAACCATAATCCAAACCCAGATATAGCGTGCCAAAAGCTCTTTGTAACAAGTGCCCAACTGAAGAGTTCAAGGTTTTCTAATCCACATCCACCCATCCCCTTTTGCTTAGTGATTTCATCCAATCGCACCAGATGCATTTTATGCTTATCCTTTACATCAGACTATAGGAAGTTTGCAATAATGGTATTAATTATTTTTATCACAAGTATCGGGAGAAGGTATAAGTGCATCCAATAAATCGAAATATTCTGCAAAATCGACTGACCAAGGATGAGTCTGCCACCTAGTTATAGCCATCTGTGAGCCCAAGTGGATAATCCACAATCAAACTTGTCTAGTAGCCATTGCCAATCTGAGCTGAGATATCTGTTCGTTTTCATCCTAAAACCAAGCCATGTCAAACTAGCCTCCAAAGGACAGGATGTAACCGCATAGATGTCTGTAATATCTGATATTTTGTCCAATTCATAAGCATAGACTTCAAATTGGTCATGAATAAGCCAGAGGCTTCACAAAATTTTGAAATGATATAGAAAAGATGTGCCCATTGATTCGATGAGACTTCTCCGAAAGGAAGAACATTGTCAATAGACACAAGGTGTGATATAGATATCTCTTTTGCGAGTTGTAGACCTACAAATTGTCCTTGAACCTTTGCCTCTGAGATCTGCCTACTAAGCCCATCAATGACCAATAGAAACAACAATGGAGAGAGAGAAACTTTGTTGAAGACTCCTAAATCCCTAGAAAGAAGATAAAATTAAAAGAAAAAAAATGATGGAATTCCATTAATTAAAATTGCATATCTTACCGAGGAGACACATTCCATAATCCAATATATCACCCCAACGAAGAGCCCAATCTTGTGTAAGATCAAGCAGAGGAATGTCTAGTCCACACAGTCATATGCATGATGCAGGTCCAATTTTAAAACTATGGGATCCTATCTACACATCTTAACAAAGTGTGTCCACTCCTAAACAATGGCCACGCCATCCTGGATCTACCAGTTCTTCAAGAAATCAAATTGTTCAAGCGATATATATGAAGAGAATTTTTCCATGCCTTGCACAGTCGCGAACCCGGGCGTGAGGTTCACAAACTCATCTTGGGGTCTCGTTTCCATGAACCGAGTGTTAGAATGAGTACTTCCGAGACGAACCCAAACGAAAGTGATACTTCCCAAAAGAACCAGGTACTCAATATTTTTGGGTTGGGTTCTTTTGTGTAACAGGGTTCGTCGAACCCGCAAAATGGGTGTGTGAACCCCAAAAACGAGTGTGTGGGGTTCTTGATGGATTTTTTTCCTTTGTCCAAAATTCCTTTTCTTCTCATAATCCATGTAATGGCTCGTCGTTGTGTTGAATAAGTTCATGGAAGTTCAAAATTCCAATGCCAAACAAATGATATAGAAATGATTTGGGTATCGAATATCCATATAATATATTAAATGGAAGATAATCTCCTCTTGCGCAACAGTAGCTTACAAATAACTTATTAAGTTTAATGCATCCTCAATTAACGAGTTCCTTATAATGACATTTTTACAGTGGAAGTTGGGTTTTAAAGATTCCCAAGTTAATGCAACAATATTGATGTACTGGACTTTTATCTTAATATGGTAGAATCATATTGGAAGGGTTGTTATGTTATTTTCAGTGCAAACCCTATTCTCAGCCTTCATAGTTTATTGGGATGTAGTTAGTAGGTCCACAAAATATATAAGCGAAAGTGTTGTTCATGAAAGGATTGGTAGAAGAATGACATTATGTTATCTGGAAACATTCTCTGACGAATTGTTAATGATGAATTTCCAGGAGGTCAACTTCATCTATAGGTATTCTTTGACTGATAGGAATCCAATCATCTTTTCTAGCATGAATATGTTGTCCCTATCATTAACTTTATTATAGACCTTAACAACATTGTGTTTCAACTTGATAACGAAATGTTTGTGTATTTTAAAAGGATTTTGGTCTGTCAGCCAATGTCATAGATGAGTATCAGATTGTTAGGTTTCAACTGAAACAATTGTTTACATGCATATTGTTAGGTTGCAACTTAAACAATTATTAACATGTAAGTCGAAAGATTTCAAAATTCATATGTATTATATAATTTATAAATTATATAAATTATATAAAATTATAATATACCCCCAATGAACCCACTTAGCCAATTTAAAAAATTGATGCACCCGCCCTTGCACTCGTCCCCGTAACCGTCCCCGAACCCACATTTCATGGCAATAGGTTTCCCCTTAAACCATCTCACAATAATCTTAGGTATTAGCTTGTAGTTAATATTGCATAAGGATATTGGATACTAATCGTGGAAGGATGTAGGATTTGAAGACTTAGGAATAAGCGTGATCAATGTCTCATTAACAACACCTTGAACCTTTTGTTTGCACCGAGATTGCTCCACCATGTTTGACATGTATGCTCCCATAATATCATGAAAATGTGTAAAAATTTCAACAGTCCAACTATCAAGACCAGGGCATTTGTCCCTTGAGAAATATTCATGCACTGAAATGATTTCTGCCATCGAAATCGACCCGCCTACAACCATACCATCTTCCTCTCTGAACATCTGTGGATAGGATCGAATATACTCTAGTTGATTATCACTATTATAGCCTCACTGGACTTTAAAAAAAGTCCAAAATAATCGATCTTGCCCTAGGGATATCCAAATAGCACGGCTCTTGAGCGCCATTGTTCCTCCTATAAAATATGTGCCTTTTGCGTGCCTCCAAATCCATAAATTTATGTTGACAAATCAATGATAAGAAATCAATGGATGAGGGATTACTAAGGTAGGCCATTTCCATATCAATCTCTAACAACTCATGTCTGTGTAGTTTTCTTCTACTAACCCAATTATGAACCACCTTTTTTACGTGCCTAAATTTTGAGCATACCACCTCCATCCAAGATTGGCCCAAAGATACCATTTAGCGTGTCCAAGTTTGTTGAAGCAGTTGGCAAAATTCTTGATCGCCCAGCCATGTATGATTGAACATGAATGGAAGACTCTTCAATAACTTATTTCCCTACCACTGAAGTATAATTCGAGCATGACCAGATATTATAGTAGGTGAAACCCCAACACCTCATAAACCCCATATGATCCAATAAGTTCTGATGTACAAGAAAGTCGTCCAAACATTTAGCTATATTCTATGGGGTCTCATGCCCATTTTTCCAGGTTGTCGAGATAGGGAGTGGACAAATATCCACCAAATTATTTCAACAAACAAGTTCAAAAAATATGTACCCATGGGATCCAATTTGCATCGAGATCCCTGTCATTCATGGCAGATTACCATGAGGTTCATGTCCCCAACAATGATCAATGAACCAATCTTTGAAATACCACTTGCATCCATTATTTTCCAGAAATAATTTCTCCTTATGGAGCATATATGTTGAGGGTGTATTCGATGTGGCAACCCACGTACAAACTTGGTCAGTAATATAGCTACAAAGAGTTTGAATGCCACAAAGTTTTTAATTTGGCAGCTCAATGACAACTTCCAGTCCTTGGACTAAATTCCTCTTTCCAAGAGGACCAAAACTGATCTTTGAACTAAGGGAAAATCTATTTTTTAAGTCAAGCCTACCTTGACACATTTGATCAAGTTGCCCTAGAGGCTAATTAGCCCTACTCAAATGCCTATAAATTCATGACACCTCAAGCTCATTTCGACATCATTTATCACACACTTCCTTACTCTTCTTGGGTCCGACACATCTGAAAGATTGCAGTAGTTTCTTCACACGTGCGAGCAAGACGAAGGAGAAAATTGCAGGGGGCCGAAGTCTATTTTGACCAGCATTTTGACTAAATTTGACTTTTGGTGATTAGGCATTATTTGACTTATTTTACTTGAGTTTTTTTATTGTTTTCGAGGGTCAAATTTCTTGGCACAAAAATAGAGAACTTTTGGTCACTTTAGCTGTGGTTGACTTCCTACAACTAGGGTTTCAACTTCCTTTGACTTTGATGCTGACCAAGATTAAAGGAGATTTTTGGCATTATTTTTGTGGCACTTTGACCAACTGAGCAAGCCGCATACTTTAAGTGTTGACCGAGTTCATCTGGAGGATTGTTGACCATTGATCGTTGACTACTTGATGTTGTTGTTGACTTTGACCAAATTTGACTATTGGCTCATTTCTTGGATATTGGTTGGTTGATTTGTTGGATAAGTCAAAATATTGACATTGATTCTTGTTTATGGATTTGGACTCATTCTACTCTCGATTGAACATTTTATAACAATCTAATAGAAGAAAAATTTCAAAGGGTATTCCCCCTTGTGCAGATTTTCCCTGGTCTTGGACCAAGTCAGCATCTCATGTTGATGTTTTGATTATCTCCTATTGTCATTGAATTTATTGCTCTACCATCAATTATTGTTAAAAATTGGAAGAATCAATTATTGTTGAAAAGATTGCTTATTGAAGAAGTGAAATGGGCTAAAGTAATTGATATAGCATAGAGCAGAGGAAAATTAACAAAACTCAACGAGAGAGGGATTCCATAGTGCAAACATGGCACTCGATAGCTCGTTTGACTCAGTCGATACTATCTTCTAGTGTGGACATATAGCCAAAAAATAAGATCTAGCCTTACCCCCAACACCATGGTTTCCTAGATCAGAATAACCATCGGGCATATCGTCTTGATTAGGTTTTTAAGGGAACTATGTTTAGAGGAATTCCCCAATCCCCATAGATTAAGGGAAATGAACTTCATAAGGAAACATGTGCATCGAACACAACCCCTCTGAGGGCCCGTGGTCCAGCACAATCTTAAATAAAGGCCTCATGGAGGTCCATTCCATCAATAAAGTCCAAAGTTTTATTAATCAATATGTTTTCCCCCGACCTTGACATGCCCAGCCTAGTCGATTTCACTAATAATAACATTTATAGACGAATCTAGACTGATGGATAACACAAATGGAGAGTCCAACACCATATAGATGGTTGGTTAGTGGTTGTAAATCCATGTACACGTTCATAAATAGAAAATCAATATTGCTTCCAATCAAGTTTATAGGAGAGGGGACCCTAGGGAAAGATCTTAATTTGTTGGGAGATGACTCACCAAGCACAGGCAAGTAAACAGGGCCAATAGGAGCATCACTGACGTCCCCGCATGCAACAGAAAGGGATTGGCTAGAAGGTTGTGAGACATCAGCCAATTTCAATAGTGACTGAAATATAGTAGCGCATCCCTCTGACCCAAACCGTATCGTCGGATTTTTAAAACAATGGCAGAGATCATGAGGAGTACCAAAACTAGATATAGTCTTCGATAATACCACTCCTGCTACAGAGATAAGTGCATATGAATCACTTAAAGGGATGGAAGGAGCGAGAGTCACAATAGTACCTGGGGAAGAAATTTTAGCTCCCTCGCCATCCCACCCGGACCTCAAATCCACTAGAACATATTGCACATAGTATTCTCATCCCTTCTCCCATTCATGCCGCATGTAACGATCATCACTCTAGAAACATTAGAGACATTTGGAAAGCATGTGGCACCTTTGCTTACACGCAAAAGGGTATACCCCAATAGTCAATCCTCTGTTTGAAAGAGGTTGTACCCCATACGCGATTCAACTCTGCCAGCAGACCACCAGAGAAACTAAGTTCTACCAAAACCCAAGCAACCTATTTATCCAAAGCACATAATCTAGCATTATCCAAGAAAAAAAAAAATTCTAAGCATATCTCCAATTGTGGAAATGGCTTGCCTCATCGATAATTCTAGGGGTAAACCTACTAACTTTACCCACACCATCCACCTACATGGAATCTCAGTGAGTGGATTAAAACCCATGTACCAGTGATGAATATTTAGGAAACTCCTACCATCAATCCAAGGAGACAGAAGAATGTGTTTTGCATCTTCTTAATGAAGAAAGTGAATGCCAGATGACCAATTCATGAGAAAACTGACTTTACATGTGTTTCTCAAGATCGACATCCACTTCTTAGCCACCCAGCTTTGCATCCTTGTGCCATCCATTTGAGCAAACCTCCACCAACCAATGAGTGTCCTCTTTTATAGTCCAGCAACTCGATCCTAGTAGATGTCTGCGCCAAAGCATAGTTTTTATTTCTAGAGAACCCTTGACCAGTTTTGCTTGCCGGAATTGGTGTACCCTCCAAGACTTGTCAACATCTACTAGTTAGCGAATTTCATTTTCCACGTTAAAAAATTGTTGAGTAGAGACATACAAATATTCTGGAAGTTTCGCATATGAAGTCTTGCCTATTTGTTCAACCTTTCAAAGACGATTTTACAAGATTTCAGTTGCCATTGTGCCACATATTAACTCCTCTGGATCCAAGGATCTACTCCCATGCATAGCCATGCCCCCTGTTAGATAGATGGAGGCACCAGCATATACTAATGAATGTCACCCACAAAAAATAGCAATGTGTAGTTTTCCATGACAATAGTCGGAGTAGCACAAGAAATATGAAAGGTGAACTGAGTAATAGCATTACAATATGGCCCATCCACCCCCTGCAAGGAAAGCCTGGATAATTGACACAGATAATCCGATTACTCTGGAGGTGGTTCAACATTAGATGCATTCATATGTGGAATTGATCAACCCAAGAAATGTCTTAGTATTCCTCTTTGATCGGCTAATACGTATCCTTTCCAGTTTGCAGTGTCCTCATTGCGATGTGTCGAAGAGGATCTACCTGAGTTGCCTAGAGCATTTGCATTTGAACTAACATATATTTGCATACATTGAATTTTTGAAACATAATTGTAAATTACAAACTTCCTTTAAAAAGCAAGTAAAGTGAACTAAATTTGAAATGAGGTTTGGATTTTATGATAGGTTAGAACAACAATGAAGAAAGTGAATGCCAAATGACCAATTCATGAGAAAACTGACTTTACATGTGTTTCTCAAGATCGACATCCACTTCTTAGCCACCCAGGGTTTCATCCTTGTGCCATCCATTTGAGCAAACCTCCACCAACCAATGAGTGTCCTCTTTTATAGTCCAGCAACTCGATCCTAGTAGATGTCTGCGCCAAAGCATAGTTTTTATTTCTAGAGAACCCTTGACCAGTTTTGCTTGCCGGAATTGGTGTACCCTCCATCAAGACTTGTCAACATCTACTAGTTAGCAAATTTCATTTTCCACATTAAAAAATTGTTGAGTAGAGACATACAAATATTCTGGAAGTTTCGCATATGAAGTCTTGTCTATTTGTTCAACCTTTCAAAGACAATTTTACAAGATTTCAGTTGCCATTGTGCCACATATTAACTCCTCCGGATCCAAGGATCTACTCCCATGCATAGCCATGCCCCCTGTTAGATAGATGGAGGCACCAGCATATACTAATGAATGTCACCCACAAAAAATAGCAATGTGTAATTTTCCATGACAATAGTCGGAGTAGCACAAGAAATATGAAAGGTGAACTGAGTAATAGCATTACAATATGGCCCATCCACCCCCTGCAAGGAAAGCCTAGATAATTGACACAGATAATCCGATTACTCTGGAGGTGGCCCAACATTAGATGCGTTCATATGTGGAATTGATCAACCCAAGAAATGTCCTAATATTCCTCTCTTATCAGCTAATACGTATCCTTTCCAGTTTTCAATGTCCTCATTGCGATGTGTCGAAGAGGATCTACCTAAGTTGCCTAGAGCATTTGCATTTGAACTAACATATATTTGCATACATTGAATTTTTGAAACACAATTGTAAATTACAAACTTCCTTTAAAAAGCAAGTAAAGTGAACTAAATTTGAAATGAGGTTTGGATTTTATGATAGGTTAGAACAACAATGAACACTTCAATCCTAACACAAACACAAGAACGACATTGAATTGCTATTTAAATATTTTTAGTGCATGTGTGTCATCTCCTAGTCCAAATTTGAGCATTCCCTTTCTAAATGCATAACCAATGAATTCTCAATTTAACCTTGTTAGTCTTTAAGTGCACTCCTGTTAAAATGGAAAAATGACTACATGCTAGACATATCGAAGATGTGTTGACCATTCAAATAAGAATTCAAAGGCCAAAATCCACCTACTTATTAATTAGTTTACTACTAATAATTCTGGACATTCTAAATTGTGATTAAGATGAAAAAATCATGATTTCCATTAAGGGAGTAACCAAACGTGAAAAGGTGTCTCTTCCATATCTCGATTGCTTTGGAATGGAAATCAAGAATTAGAAATGAAAATGATGCTTGTAAAAATTGAATCTCACGAAAAACACTGCTTACTCTTATTTGAATGGACAATTATCCAAGATCTACAACCATTCAATTCCATTTCCATCGAACCATGCCAATCTCATTGATAAACAAGATCTCAACAACACCATGATAAATCACATGAATTGGACTTAAATAAAATTACCTTATCTTAGATGAACAATGGTGTCAGCCCTACAAAAGTTATTCCATTTATAGAAGTGAAGTAATTGTTGGTATAGAAAACTTATTTGAAGGATAAAAGAGTGTCCAAGCCATGTTGCCAACAAGGCCATAGTTCACACGTTCAAATCTAGTCAAGTCTCTCAAGTTTACCAGCCCCTGGTGTGGCTAGCAATTGATCTGCTCTTTATCTAGATATTTCAAGAAAGTGGTGTGAACCTTACCATGTATTCCTTGTGTTGACTACTGGAGTAGCACCTGATGATTATGTGAAGACTCCATGCCCAAGGATGATCCAGAGGACACTTGTACCATCAGATGTCATCAGTCAACAGAGTTTTTTAACTCTCCTTCTATCTTCTCATCATCTTTCTTCTTTGTACCCAGATTCCACACCCTGTGGGGAATTGTAATAAGTGATGCTAGTATGATGATTTTCTTGAATTTGTAACAGGCCTAGGATGTGGGACTCGATCAGCAAACGAGTACACCTTGGAGTGTTTTTTTTTATCCGGTTAATTATCCCTTCTTTTTCAGAGGCGGATAATTCTCTGGATTTTTTCACTCATTTTACCCCAAAGCCGAGGTGACGGTTTGAAGATTGAGCCCTGACACATCTTAGTGTCTAGAGTCGATGTATATTACCATACTAGATCACACAAAAAGTTTCGTGGAATTTGGCTAGGTCTAAGTAGGATTTTTTAATAGTTAAAAATTTCCCGCAAAACGGGATTTTTTAATTATTTTTTATGTAAAAGCATAAATAAGTGGCCTTAGGAGATGTTTGGGGCGTATGACCAGTCAAAATTCATCCTCAGAGGCCCAGCATTCTCCTAGAGCCTACTTTGGGGGTCAAAAAATGACTCAAAGTCCCTCAAAAGGCGATCTTTCCAGTGACAGTGGCAAAAATGAAGAAAAAATTCAAAAAAATGAATAATTGGAAAAATTTTAAAAATTTTCCAAAGTCAAAATTAGTCAAATTTTGACATGGAAGTCAAGCAGGGGATCAAGGTAGATGTGGCAAGCAATGTGGGGCCCACCTCAAGTCAAAGTTTCAGCAGCCAGTCAAAGTCAAAGCAAGTCAAGTCAAAGGCAAATGGAATTTCTTAAGTTACAACTTTGATTTAATTTATTATAAGGTTAAAAATAAATTATTATAAGTGGGTATGGACCCCACCTCAAGCCCACCATAAAATACATATTATTCAGCCAAACAAAAAATTCCGTACGCATGAAGTCCGTACGGCAGCCATCTGAAAAGTTCACGTGCCAATGTCAAAGCAAGTCAACTCAGCATTACGTGGCAGCCCACTCAGCAAATACACGTGGCAGCATAGTTTATGTGGCAGCATAGTTTACAACTCAGCAGTCCGTACGCTGTCCGTACGCTATCCGTACGCAGCTCCACGTTGGCAAGTCAAACAGTCAAACAGCATTTACGTTGAAGATTATTTCAGCATATAATGTGGGCAGTCTCAGCGTATTAATACAGCAGTCCACAGGCAGTTTAACGTGAGATATATCAGCAGTTCACACATAGTCAATCGGCTGTTAACGTGGGCAGCAAAATTAGTGGGCATCATGTGTATGTTCAGCTATAGCAGACAGCAGTTTATGACAAGTCAAAAGGGAATATTACACAGCCAGTTAACACAGATTATAACAGCCACACGTGGGCATGTTCAGCTGTTTATATGTGCAGTCCATGCATCAGTTAATGTGGACAGCCAAGCTACAGCAATTAATATACTCAAAGTTCAAACAGCAGTTACACACAGGCTATCAGCAGTTATCTTCACATTGGGATTGTCATCTAAGCCACTTGTCATTGGAATTTGCCTTGGGATTGTCTCCCATTTTCCTATTTATATGAACCTTGGGCTCTTATTGTAATATCATAGAACGAGCTATTGGGCTGGCGGAGACTCTGCCGGATTTTGTACTCAGCATTCACATTAATAAATAAAAGTCTTTGGGGTTACCAGCTTCTCTTGTGGTGCATGCCTTGGTACATGAGGTATACCTGTGTCATTTAATATTCATGTGATTTTCATTTGCTATCTAGTTGTTTTTCATTTTGCCTGAAGGCACTATTGTCTAGGGAGGAGAGATTTGCAGCTATCTCAAATCTCTTCTGGGCTTGGTATATTTTGTACACTTGTTGTAGCTTGTCCATTCTCGGTTGAATGAAAAGCTCAACTTGGTCTCTATATGCCAAGTCTCTTTTGCACTAACAATTCGTTTCCAAGTGTTTTCTGTGTTTTCAAG
>APFE031720639.1:88134-103198 GCA_000404065.3 Pinus taeda | reverse complement strand
ATACAAATGTCCACCACAATCACCTGCATGAAATTCTTCCATGATCTTATTAGCTTCATTTTCAATCAGACAATTTAACAGGATACCCTCATGGTTTTTCCAGAGCAGATTTCCATCCATAACACAAAATTTTAAAGCTTTCATTTTTAGGAACCTACATTTAGTTCTGGACAATCCTGGGGGAGCACACAGGTTTTGCAATATATAACAGATATCAGAATACCACAGAGATTGTTCAAAGGCTACATTGATCTTTGGAGTCGCTAGCTCCGGTTCACTGTCCAGTTGGTTGATGTCCAAGGATTGGAAATTTGTTTCAGACATTAATTTGGCCAAACCTTGCCCTTTTATCAGTTTTGTAGGTTTTATTTCAATGTTAAATTTTAAAATGTTGGCAATCCATTTTCCTCTTCTACCCTCTAAGTTCTCTTGAGTAAGTATGTCTTTCACAATGGGACTTGGTACATAAGCTATAACATGGGAGTATAGGATATAAATTCTAAAGTATTTGATGGCTTTGACCAAGGCATATGCTTGCTTTTCCATGATCTGATATTTTAGAGGTGCATCTCTGAGAGCTCTACTAAAGAAAGCAACGGGTCTCTCATTTCCTTGGTCGTCTTTCTATAATAAGACAGCAACAATAGTATGCTGAGAAGCAAATGAGAAAATGATAAACTCTTTATCAAATTGAGGATTTGTTAAGGCTGGAGTTTGGGTAAGGGCCAGATTTATTCCTTCAAAAGCATGATTTGCTTCTATTGTCCATTTCACCTTTGAATCCTTTTTTAGCATGTTATTTAGTAATCTGCTTAATTCTGCCAAATTTGGGATGAATCTCCTGAGGAAGTTGATCTTTCCCAGGAATGCTTGTAATTCTTTGATGTTTCTTGGGTGAGGCATTTGCAAGATGGCCTGTATTCGGTCTGGGTCAATCCTAATGCCATCCTTTGAAATGATATGACCTAATAACTTACCTTCTTCCAAACCAAACAGGGATTTCTTGGGTTAAAGGAAATTACATATTTCCTGCAGTTGTGAATATGCTTAGATGTTTCAATGTTCTTGGTCAGACTTTGAGAAAGGTGTGAGGTCGTCTAAGTAGATGACAAGGAAATCATGGATTTCTTTGGCAAAGGCAATATCCATTTCCCTTTGAAAGGTAGCTCCTGCATTTTTCAACCCAAAGGCATTTTGACATATTTGAAGGTTCCCCATGGGGTTGTAAATGATGTTTTGTCCTGATCATCAGGGTGTACTAGGATCTGGTTGAAGCCTGAGAATTCATCAAGTAAAGAAATTCTTGATGCCCCCACTACTCTTTGCAGGATGTGATCCATCTTGGGTAAGGGGTAATTATCTTTTATGGACACTTGATTCAAGTTCCTTAGATCAACGCAAAGCCTTATTTCACCAGTTTTCTTTCTTGTAGGGACCAAATTTGAAATCCATTCTGAGAATCTGATCGGTGCTATTATGCCAGCTTTAAACATTTTTTGTACCTCTTTTTCAATTGAAGGGAGAAGCATAGGATTGATTCTCCTCAATTTTCTGTTTAAAAGGTTTTTGATTTGGCTTAAGAGGGATAGTATGTTGAATGATGGAGGTATCATAGGACTTTAAATCCTCATAAATCCATGCAAAGACATCTTGGAATTCTTTAAAGAGGTCAATGTATTTAGGATTTTGATCAGGTGGTAGAGATGCAAATAATTTAATTATCTTGGGCTTTTCAACAGTTCCAATGTTGCACTCTTCAATGGCAGCATTAAGGGGTTGCAATTTTGGTTTTCTAGGGACATCGTTTGAGTCAAAAATGTCCTCCAACGGAGTTAGGCCTGTTGGAAGAAAATTGTCTTTCCATTGTATAACTTCAACTTCAATATCAGCTATTTCTTCAGAATGAACTTGTTCAAGTTCTTGTATTTTCTCTCGGTCAAAGTTTGTTGGACAAAGCATTTGATTTGCTGTTTCGAGTGAGATATTTGTTTGGTGTTGTTCAGCTAGTGTTTGTGAATCACTTGTAGCCTCTGTATCAATGTTCAGTCCTGAAAACTCTTGCTGCAGAGTTAAGAAATTGTTTATTTGTGTATCATCCTCAAATACTTGCCAATCCTTGACATTGTTTGGGACAGAAGGTCTGTGTTTTATCTCAGCTGCAAAGCAATGCTGGGGTCCAAAAGGTAGTTTGCAAGTGCTTGCAAATATGGCTAAACTATGAGCATGAAGGTTGTGGTTTCTAGGAATTTTGGTAATTTGGAATTCAGTGAAGGAATTTAGTATTTCAGCAGCAACAGACCTATAAGATCTCAGTCTTTTGTCATTAGTGACAAAGTTTCCTTTTACTTGTTGGATGATTAGGTCTGAGTCTCCTAGGATTGAAACTTTTATGGCCTGTAAGGATTTTACTAGTTTAAGGCTTAGTAAGAGAGCTTCATATTCTGCCATATTGTTGGTGCACCTGAAGTTTAACCTATAGGCTCGGCCTTCTGCATGATTGTTTTGTTTGTTATGTATCCAAATCCCTGCCCCTGCCCCTAATTTGGTGACTGACCCATCGAATTCAAGAAACCAGAGGACTTCTTGATTTAGGGAAGGATTGTCAATTGTAGTGGGACTTGGCATCAACAATTTGAGATTTTGGCTTACATTTGGTTTGTCTCCTTGAACATTTTTATTTGTTGATTTTTCAACCAATATTTCTAGATCAGGAGTTTCTTCATTTATATGCCGATCTTGTTTGAGTGTCTGGGTTTCTTCATTATTTGTGGGACCTGTATTGTCATTGAAGAGAATATAGGAGTCTATGTCAGAATGAACAGCATATATGGGAAAAGTTTTGAGGCTTGTTCTTCACTGCTGACCATGTATTTTCATGAAGTGACCTCTCTATATAGCCTCTTGGGTTGACCAAAGACTGAGATGGTGGCATATGACATGTCTAATTGTAGGGAACCTTGGAGTTTAGCCCCCCATGATCTTGATAACAACATTCCATATTTGGGTGGGATATCAACAACTACCACATCCATCAGAATTGTTTTATTTGGGTACTGGACAAGTGACACACAAAGATCTTTTATTAAGCCTAAACATTTAACTTGACTGGAGTCAAATGAAAATAGGTCCTTATAAGGTCTTGTAATGTCTAGGTTAAGCCTCTCCATCACTGATTTAGGCATAAGGTTGTGAGAGGCGCCTGAATCAAACATTGCATTATGTAGTATCTTATCATGAACATGCAGCTAACATAGAAAGGTAAGATCCCTGTAACTGCTGTCTTTCCATCAACCTCAGGACCAAAAAGCAATTCTGGGGTATCATCTAACACATTGACATTATCTTTATTATGAGTAAGTTGAAGAGAATTCTTGATTTGTTGTTTGTAGATGTCATGCTTGGCTAATTCTGAAAGAGGAATAGCTATCTTCAATTTGCCAATTTCAGCTTCTAGGTCAAAAGGTCTTTCAGATTGGATCTTGGTATTGTGGGTGATAATCTTTTCCTTGTTTATTAAGTTTTCCTCTTGATTCTTATCTTGATCATGAGACTTATCCTTTTTACTCATCTCTTGAGGAGTATTAATTGGATTAGGTTGCAAAGGTGGTGCAACCATTGGCTTTTGTTTTGAGGGAAATAGTTCAGTGACTTCTTCAAAGGTTATTTCATTTGTAACTGAATCAGTTTTGTTATGTGGTTTTGTAACTATGGCTTTTTTAGGCTGCAGGCTATCCTTTGCTTTTTCAGGCTGTGTTACATTTACAGTTCTGCTTCTTAGCTTGTATTGCTTGTGAACTTCATAAACAACTGTGTCATAACCTTGTTTAAAGTCAAATGACTCACCTGACTTGGTTTGGAACTGCTTAATGTCATCCTCCTTGTGATCTTCATGACTCAGGAAAACTTGCTGCTCATCATTTAGGCCCATTAGGTTAATGTGGGTGTCATCTACTTGCTCATTTGAAGTGGATGCTTCAGTATAGTTTTCCTGGAAGGGAGGCCTTATCTCTGGATCAGAACTGGCCTTGCCAACGTTTGGGTTTTGATTTCTCCTGAAATTTGGATTCCTGATAGGGTTATTTTGTGGTGCTTCCCATGATGACTTTCTCTCAACTGATTCTACTCTGTCACCCAACCTCTTCATACTAGTGAGTATTGCATCCAGTTTCTGGTCAAAGGCTGAGGGTTCTTCTTTGAAGGTGTTTCTCTTTTCCAATCTTGCCCTATTCCTCTTGGCAATTAGGTTAGCCTCAACTATAACAGTAACTTTTTGTGCATCCTCAAGGGTTTCAGGGGCTCTTTCCTTCAATTGATATGCCATATCAGGGTCAAAACCATCAGGCAATTTGTACAATGCTAAATCAGGGGGAGGTCTCAAATTCTGCGGTATTGCATTGTATACATTGTTGAATCTTGCACATTACTCCAAAATGGTCTCCTAAGGACCCCACTTGATTGTATCATATTCACCCAGTATGTGCAAAGGATCTTTCTTCTTTTCCCATCTATTAGTAAAGGCATGGTAAAGCTCATCAGGAGTTGTTATGGTATTTGCAGTGAGTGACCTAAACCAGGTTCTTACATCCCCTGTCAGGCTCTGAACAAAAATTCTCATTCTTACACTGTCATCCTCAATTTCATAGTTCTCAAAATGATCTTGCATCCTTCTAGCATGCTGGATGGCTGTGAAAGGGCCAGTGGAGCAAAGTATGAGATTTTGGATTGGTAGTCATGAGGGAGGGCTGCAACATTAGCAGGTAACTGCAGGGGTGCATATCTATTGGCCATATTTGCAGGGTTTATAGGGTTGATAGGGATAACCGGGACAACAGGAACTATTGGGACAATAGGGGTAATAGGTATGGCAGAGACTACAGTGTTGGTCAAGGGAACATGTGAAGTGAATGAAGGTGTGAAAGGAGGGCTTTGAGATGTAGATGGTGAACTAGGGGAACCAGGGGTAGACCGGAATAGAACCTTGATTGGAGTGAGAACAGGCTTAAGGTAGACTGTCTCAGGGCTCAAGTCAGAAGGATTTTCCTGTTTTCGCTGCTTCCTAATGTTTTTAGAGATTGTGTTAGGATTTTCAAAAACAGTCGGTGGGTTAGGGTCAGGATTGGACCTTGTATACCGTTGATTCTTCTTGGGAGCCAGCTTCTGAATTGTTTTTTAAGTATTTTTAGGATTTTCTTGTATCTGCAAGGGCTAGACAAGATTTTGGAATGGCTGAGTATGTCCTAAAGCTAGCATGAAGATAGACTGAAGCAGCTTTTATGTAAACTTGTTAATGTAAAACAAAAACAATTTTGAAGGTTTCGTTGCTAACTTTCAGGCTCCACCTGTAGCTTTAGGAAATATACAGTAATTAGAAAATCCCGAGGTTGTCCCCAGCGGAGTCGCCATTTATGTTATCACCTAGGTTGTTCCCTATGACTCCCAAGGGAATACGGCCGGGGTAACCACTAACCAACCTTTGGATTATAGATCCTAGCCTATCTATAATCAAAGAGGGCTCTCTCTTTAAGTTTCAGCTATGCTTTGTGAGTATTTTAGGCTAGTTAAAAGTTTCAGTTTCTTGTTTGAGACTTTGGTTGATGAACTTTTGTTGTAAGAAGGGCATGAAGAGTGCAGAAGACGCTAATCCATTGGGCATATGGAGGCAGAAAAGTGAGATAGTTCTGGTGCCTAGATGGAGAAAGTTTTGCTGCAAGGCTAGATGGCTATTGTTAATATAATTTTCCGATTTAGTGTGTGAAACAATGGGATATGCAGTTACAGACAGTGTGATATTAATTTGAACAACAATCTCTACTTAGTAGTGTAAATGAATTACCAAATAGTGACTGTGAGGTTTCAGAGCTTATTGGAGCAGTTAAGAATTCCAATTTAAACAGCTGAAGTAATGGAACACATTTATAGTGAAGATAGATTGAGATCAGGGTGTCTCCATGGACAAATCCTGAGCTATTCTTTTTCTTTCTTTCCTAGATTTAGAACAACATGTGAGAGTCATGAGTTAAAAAAAATAACAGAAACATTAACAGAGATAGAGAAACACTTATTATATCAAGCCATAGCACTAGAATCCTGTAGCATTCAATGGTTCCAATCACAGCATGCACCAGTAAGACTCAATTCCTGTAAACTCCAAGCTTTATTGATAACATCCTTCTGAAAGTTACAACCGAGTTCTCATTTCTTCATAAGAGAACAACAAAACCAACAACAACCCCTTGAAATTTTGTGCGAGGGGGAATATATACAATAGGTTTTACAAAATATCTGAATGCTGAGTCATTTGATACATTAACTGTGCTCACCAACTTTACAAAATATCAGATAAGAAAGTTATTGCTACTCTGAATGTAAGATAAATGGTCTTTAATGCTGTCAGGCCTCTTCTTGACCTTTGGAGGAGACTTAGTCAGTTGAGCGTTTCTGCTTTAATGCTGAATGATGTGAATGATGTGTCTTTATGCTCTGTCATGCTGTAGCTTTTCTCGGCCCTGTTATGTGTCTTTATGCCCTGTTATTGTTGCTTTTGGTGGCCGAATCTTCCTGCTAAGTTGGCTCATTCCACCTTTTTCAGTCATAGTATATGCAACATATTTTCTGAATGTGATGACTTATATATTTTGATGTCAAAACTTTGATGAAACCCCTTGTTTATAATAATAACTGTATCATTGAGGTCCACCATTCCTGCGTAGGCAATTGATGCCTCAAAATTGCATCCAAAGTCTCATCTGCCTCTGTGTATTTGTAGAAGTTCGGAGGCACTTCAAATAAATGGCCGATCTCATTCATAATAAAAAATAAATTCTCTACTCTGTCATAGAGACTCTACCCAGATGCTGGCCCTGTTACCTGTGAGCTGCTTGATCCTTGACTGATCTGATTGGTGGCAAATGTGTTCACCCTTTTTGCATAGACCTCATGTGATAGCAGTTTTCCTGCACTATTGAGCAAGCTGGGAAGACCTCTGCCCTGTAATGCTGCAAATTTGTCCATGAACCTATTGACCTCTGTTTGCATGTCTTGGCTTCTTCTATCCAATGTCTGCACCAGGCTTTTCAGTGTGAGGACCCTCTTTATTAGCTGGATAGTTTCTGTCCTGTTGGAGATCCGAGTTGCTGCCAGCTGAGGACCTTTTCGGTTATTAAGCACATTAATCATTCTGCTGGCTATCTCAGGCATACTGCCTAGAGATGCCCTTGCTCTATGGACTTCCCTTTGTGCTTTGCCTATGAGATCCATTTGCTCATGAATAGTTTCAATGTATTTCCACTGATCCATTATTGACTGGCCAATGTGGGTCCACAAAACTGTCCTGATCTCAGCCACCACTTTTTCAAGGGTGAGCTCTTTCTCTAGCTCCTTTATCCTTTCTTTGAGAGCTTTTATTTCTCTCCCTTTCTCAGCCACATTCTGCTTTGATTTGTCATACTTCTCATTCAGCTTGGCCAAATTCTCCTTGGCTCCATTCAGTTCTGTCATCTGAGCTTCGAGGGCCTAGATCTCACTCATCAATTTCTGCATATCGAGGCTCGGAGCCTGCTCTATAGTTGGTGCTGGTGCTGCTGTTGATGTTGATGGTGCTGTCGGTTATGTGGGAGGAGGGGTAATCTTTGGGGGCTCCTCAAGGTTTATAACCTCTGGAGGGGGATGAGAAGTCTGGCCTCCCTCTTTCTGCTGCAGGGTTGCCTGCAGTGCAGCCTTTGTGTCCTCCAGCCTCCCTTCTGTCTGCACTAGTTTCTTGTGCAGTGCTACCAGCAATGTAGCTACCTCCTGGTCTTGCCTCTGCTGAGCAATCTCATCCGTTTGGGGGTGAATGGTTGCTGGGAGCTTCACCTTCCTTCTTAGGGCTGCAAGGTCTGCATCTCTTATCTTTAGCAGCGATTGTATGGCTTTTGGATCCTTGGGGTCATGCCCAAGCTCTATAATTATATCCTCCAAAGACTTGATCCTATTGTCTTTGGCCAGGGAGGATGCCTTCTCCAACTCAAGTTGGGCAGCTGTATTATTTAGGGTGTTTTCCAACCTATTAGCCAACATTGTTTTGTTTGCCAATGTTGCATAGACCATCTCACCCGTTTGCTTGTGAAGCTCTATTTATTCCATAGGGTGGATGTCCTTTGCAAGAACCTCAAGGTTGGTTCTTATATAGTCTACAGCTAACTATGGCTGCAGCATGGTGGGCATGAAATGAATCATGGTCATTTTTCCTTCAGTGATGTCATAGGCTGACATAAGCCTTTGTTGATTGGTGGGGGCCATCTTCAGCAACTGGTTGTAGATTTGGAGCCTGAGTGGCTCATTTCTCCTCTTGATCTCAATGAACTGTTGCTTGATGCCTACCTCTGCTCTCCTTTGATGACTTGAGGAGCTGACCTCTCCTCCAATAGTTCTCCCTTGTTCTTGCTGAAAGGAACTGGCAGATGCCTCCATACTTGGTGGGCCTATTCCCAACGATTGCCCCATAGGCATTTATTCCTCAGAGAGGGGATTTAATCTCTGCCTTTTCTCCCCTTGATTTGTTGATGCGGTGAGGGGAGTCTCCTATTCTCTGTCCCTCTTCTTTCCCTTTTCCTCCTTTTGTGGAGTTTGAAGCACTGAGGCCTCCACTACCTTTTCTTGCCCAGAAGGCATTTTCTCTTGAGCCTGTTGCTCAGTGGGTGTTGGGGCTTCAGCCATTTGCTCTTGCTGCATAGGCTGCCCTTCTTCTTGATGTTCTTCTTGCTGTTCAACCTCCTTTTCTATTTGCTGTTCTGTTTGCTGGTCTGTCCTAGGAGGTGGCTATTCCTGCTCTACCTGCTTACCTTTATCTTTGTTTGACTCCTTTTGGGCAACTCTGGCTGCTTGTTGCTGGGCTGTGGAAGATGAGGCAGCTGCTCCAATTTTCCTTTGATAGGAGGAAGAAACCTGCCCACAAGTTTCCAAGTCAGCCTCCTTTTCAAGATTGCTTTCTTCTCTTCGTAGCATTTCTTCTTTACCAATTGGCTCTTCTAAGGTGCCTTCTTTCCAGCTTAGGGCAGCATAGCCACCCAATTTGTATTTTATCCTCCTAAGGGAAATGAAGTGATTTGGGTCATAAGGCACCTATTTGAAACTGGTTTGAAGTCTGAGGGTCTCTAGGATCCTATCAGCATCCTTCCATCCTTCCTCCATTTTATTGTACAAAAAGGGGCCTAGCTGATTTCTCACCTTCAGTTGCACTTTCTTATTTTTTCTTTGGAAATGGACAAAGTCTACATTTCCAAATTGCCTAAAGTACTCTAGGGCAAAGAGTCTCATAGGGACATATTTTGGCAACCTATAAGGACTCAACTTACAGCCATATACTCTGATTACTGTATGGTGTTGGTAAAGGTACCAATCACCAATGTTGTAGGCCTTTGAGAGTTGAAGAATTCTTTGCATTTCCTCTGTCAATCTGGGAGGAGGGACACCCAATAACAAAGTCATAGCTGGATGGATGAAAAGGTCAATGAATTCACAGTAGGTGTAAGGTGAGTAAGCTAGGATATGGCAGACTGAAGACCAAAACACAACCGACCTTGGGTTTCCCTAGGCATCTAGCTTTTTGAGAGGGACAGGGAAGGCATCAGGCTGATAAAACAAGAATAAATGATATATGTACCTAGTGTATTTAAACACCTTTTCCCTTTCTAGATTCATTAGTTGCTCATGAATCCTGTTGGCAATAAAAGTGGCAAAATCATAATGTACAGCAGGAGGCATTCCTGGGGAAAAAATGGACAACATGGCCATAATGATTTCATCCAGATCCTCATATGACCCATAACCCAGGATGTAACTGATCAACTCCACCAGCATTTTGCCGAGCTCATTAAGATATTGATATGCTATGGGAAGGGCAGTGCTCATAGATTGATATTCAGGCTGAATAAACAACTGATTAATCCTGGCAATCTGATCACTGGATAGCTTGCCCCCTTTTGTTACCAAGTCATGGATGGAGAGAGGAGTTAGGGGTTTTGTGGTGTGAAGGTGGAGCATTTCATTGATGGCCTCAGGGGTGATATGGAACAATACTGAGCCTGAAGGGCTGAGGACGGCTCTCTGACAGGGGTCATAGCTGGACCTGCATTGATTTATCAAGTCTGGGAGGACATTGACTTGAGGAAGGTTGTAAATGGGTACGTGGGAGTCCCAAATTCCTAAGGTATCAGCCCCACTGAGATATTGGGCCTTTAACTCATTCAAGAGGTGAACATTGAATTTGGCTGTCATGGCCATGGAGTCTAACATTTGGTAATCTCTATCTCCCAGGGCTTTCCACTCTAGCTCTCTATGCGGGGCATTCAGAGGCTGAACATTCAGGGCTACTGGCGTTTCCATTGCTGGGTAGTACTTGTGATTTGGTGCTGAAGCTGGCTTTAGTGGGCAGGAGAACACTGAGGGCTAATTCTGCAGAAGTAAAGCCAATTTGTAAGGGTAAATGAGGCCACTGTGGTGACAAACGGCGTAGAATGCTCAGAGGGAGTTAATTTAGGGGCTACAGGGACTGGAAACTCTGTTTTCTAGTGAATTATGCCTTTCAGGTTTTCAGTCCAGGAATGCGCGGACAGAGTGGGAATTCAGGAAAAGGTGGTTGTATATGGGTTCAATAGGTGAATTTTGACCTTTCCACTACGAAGGGATACTGGTTTACCGGGAATTTACTGGTAAATTGGTTGTAATTACTGTTGTTTAATTGAGTGTTGTAGAATTATGGACAGATGCAAGCTCTGAGGGGATGCTTTGGGTAAATACCTGGTAAATTGCCGGCAATGGTCGCAAATGCAGGCAAGTGGGAGGCGGCAGCATCCTTCAGGTTGATATTTGCAGGTTGGCGACAGGTGAGTAAATTACATGCAAAGTTGAGCAGTAGTTCAGTTTGAAAAAGTGAGAAAAAACGCGAAAATTGGCTAAAATATGGACTTTTGGGCTATTGGCGCGCTTTTTGGATGATGTCAGCATGATGTCATCAGGTGGGGTCAGGGTCGGGTGACGTCAGCATGACGTCATCAGGTGACATGGCAGTTTGTGAGTGGTCCACGAGGATTGTGCAGATGGCCGACACATAGGAGCGCTGGCGGTCAGGGGTGCTGATAGGGTGCTGAGTTGAAGTGACGTGGGCGGGCGTGGCTCTGGCGTGGGCAGGCGGTATAGCTAAGCGGTAAGTGGGTTTTCTCGGACCTCCTTCTATACGGTCGCGGTATTGTCAGAAGGTGATCCGAGAGAATCTGGGGGTGACGCGTGGCGGAGGCCTGACGTCACCCTTTGACAGTTTCTCGGAAGGTATCTTTCGGACATGGAGGCCCATCCGATATCATGTGTGCCGTCGGATGGGAAAGCCCAGATCCGATGGTCGACGGATCGATGAGTTGCAAGTATGATATGGAAGGCGGGCAACATAAAATATTGATATTTTTGGAAATACGCGCCCGGCGGAAACATTAGCAAAAGTGGATTTATTGGGTTGTTTTGTAGAGTTACGGGTTAAATGGATTGTTTGCCAAAGTTAACTTACAAAATGGGTTTTTTGGCTAATTAATCCGAGAAAATCTTGGATTAATCCTGGGATTAATTCTTTGGTGCTCTTTGGGTCGTGCTCAAATGTTTTTTAGCGCCTGAAGACTTTGAAAATCATATGTAGAGCTATAATGCTTGGGGGAGGGGATACTTAGATTTTTCGGGTTTTTTGCCAAGTTTTACATAGTAATAGGGAAATAGGGGGTATAGGGAGTTAAATAGTGATAGGTTAGTAGTTAATATGAGTGAAAGAGGTGGATGGGGGGGGGGGGAATACTAAGTTTTTATGAAATCAACTTAGCTTTTAGGAAGTAGATCAAAATGAAAAGAATATTTGCACAAGAAATGTGGCTTTTAAAGAAACTTAGAACCAACAAAAGACTTTGATTTTCTTTGTGTACATGGGTGGCATAGAGATGTTAGTCATGAATGTGATAGGGGGTGATTTGGAAGTTAGACATGCTTCATTAAGTTTTGTAAGACTGCTGGAAAATAGGCAATTTGTACTGGCACCATGTTTTCTACCTTTGCTTTAGGCTAGTGCAGTGCCATGAACCAAACTTTCTGCAACCCTCTCTACCTACCCACTCTATTGCCTAGCATTTTTTGTTACTCCAAGGAGGGTGCACTTAGATTTGCAAACCCTTTTGTGCCTTTTCTTTTCCTTTGGATTTCTTTTGATCTTCTATCTAAAGCTACCCTTATTACTTCCGAGGTCCCAGATTAAACAGTTGGGAACCCTCTTTAACTACCTATCTACTTTACCTGCCAAGATTTAGCTTTTTGGACAGGTTTCTTTCTCTAATCTATAACAAAAATTGAAACATGGCATGACCCAGCTTAGGCTGTTGGATCACCCATCCAGAAGTAGGGCAACATCAACCAAAACAAGTATACTTCTTCCACAAGAATATGAGATCTTTGTATCACCAAAGTAGATCATATTGGCACTTCCCCTACTAATCATGAAAATGAAACCTATTGGTATAGGTAGCTAACAAGTTACTGGGGGGAAAATATTCTAAATGGATAGAAATTTTGCAGGATTTTGATCTGTAATTCATAAAATCCACATCAAAGAAAGCCTGGTTTTCGTGGAGTTACTATGTGATCTCCCATCGTCGTCCAATGATTCAACATCTAATTCAATAATCGTGGATGAATATTTGTTTATGATATCTTCAAGAAATCCGTGGTATGGAGATATAGTCATCTATCTCCAGACCCAAACATATAGGTCTAATGCCTCCCATTCAGAGCAACGGCGTACCCTATACCAAACAAAAGACTACATGATCGTCTGTGATACACTTTACTGTCGTGGTATCGATACAGTTCTATGGAGGTGCCTCACTGATGAGGAGGCCGAAAAAGTCCTAAATGATTGTCATTTAGGTGCATGTGGGGGGAATCAATCTGGTTACTCTGGAGCACAAAATATTTTATGAGTAGGATACTTCTGGCCAACAATGTTTAAGGATTTCATAACCGCAGTCAGAAGTTTACATGCTTGTCAGATCTTCGACTGCAAAACTAGAATACCACCCACACCTCTGCAGCCAATAGTTGTGGTTGGGCCATTCGCCAAATGGGGCATAGATTTCATGACATGTAACCCTACCTTGGCCAGCGGGCATGGGTATATCATAGTCGCAGTTGACTATTTTACGAAATGGGCCAAGGCGATGCCTACATTAAACAACAGCGGCAAAACGACTGTTCTTTTTTTTTTCAATCATGTAGTCTCCATATTCAGTGTTCCACAAGCTATAGTTACAAATCATGGATCACATTTTCGCAATCACATGATGGTTGAGTTGGCAACCAAATTAGGACTGTCCCACGACAGCTCTACTCTGTATTATCCACAAGCTAAAGGGCAAGTTGAGGCAATCAATAAAGTCCTGAAGTGCATGCTACAGAGGATGATTGGAGCCCATAAACGGAGTTAGAACCTAATCCTGTACTCAACCTTGTGGGCATACCAGACATTAGTAAGAAATGCAACCGGTTTTACACCCTTTTAGCTGGTGAATGGTTTGGAAGCAATCTTACCAATTTAGTGCGAAATATCGTCCCTCAAACTCGTAGTCGATCTTCTCCCTAGAACTTCAGAAGAGGAGGCTCGTTTCTTGGAATTAATCCAACTGGATGAAACCCATCGTGATGTTTCCTTGGCTAATGAAGCCCATAAGAAATGAGTCAAGGCACAGTTTGACAAGAATGTCAAACCTCGTGTCTTCTCAGAAGGTGACCTGGTCTTACTTTACGACCAGGAGTCTGATAAGTTGGGAGCAGGTAAGTCCCAGTCTCTATGGATGGGCCCCTATATTGTTAAGCATGTATTAGCAAAAGGAGCCTACAAGTTAGTGAATTATGATGGGATCCCACTGGCGCAACCTTGAAACAGGTTGTACCTTAAGCGTTACTATGCTTGACTCAGTATAGTAGCCTCTGTGCTTTTGTTACATTTTTGTTTTCACTAAGAGTAATCATTTTGGTTAGGTAATCCACTTTTTCATTTGTTGCAGATGTCAAAAATATTCGAATCATTTTTTAGATATGCCAACAAAGCAAGTCGTAGTTCGCGGAACCTATCTTCTGTGGCATGGTCCATCTTTGATCCCAGCAGTGAGTTAGTGAGTTTCAGAGGGGTATGTATTGGCCGATCAACGAACAACATCATTGAATACAACACGTTGATAGAGCTCTGTAGAAATTTTGAATAATTTAACACATATTCAACAGAGATTATCCTGATCATGTACTATTGCGGAAAACATACACAATACATAAGCTCCTCTAGGTTGATCATCAATATAGCAGCATCAATAACAATAAAACATCAAGAGCATTCACACATTAACACAGTATGTATCCCGGGGAAAGCATCTCGCTAAAAACCCCAACTATCTGTATATTAATGATTGAGTCATGTAACATTACAAAGTACAATGCTTATCACAAGCAATCCAGTACCAGCTCCACCTGTTACACACAATACAGCTCAGATCTGAATCAATCTCTGGCTCAAATCTCTTCCGCTGCTTGCCTGCCTCTGCTGCTCAATACCTGCACAAGAACCAGTGATAATTCCAAGGCAGCCACGTCTTTCCTTGGCTAAATCACGTGAGAACAAGCTACAATGTGGGCAAACTCATTGGCATACTCAATCCCCTGATTTGTGCAAGATCTGGTGCACAACTATAGTCACAACTGATAGCAATCTGATTCTCTAACACCTGTCCCTGCTGAACTGAACATGCACTGACATGCAACTGAGTTAACTGATGTATTCATTAGTTGTATTATGAGTTAATAACTTGTGAATTAATTAATAACTAATTCACCCAACTCATCTCTAGTCTATTTGCCAGTTAGACTAAATACAACCAGTTTAACAAAGCTAAACTAAACACAACTCATTCAACTGCACCTCCAGTCCACTAAACTCAACTCACTTGAGTTCTAACTGAAGTCCTGCATGCAAATATTAGTCATCCCATAGGTAACCACGCATTTCCTT
>APFE031720639.1:35778-80912 GCA_000404065.3 Pinus taeda | reverse complement strand
TGCGCCAAAAATAGCCTGCGGGCCCACTTAGTGAAGGTGACTCTTTTCACTAAGCTCCATCATCTTGTTGCAATCTCAACAAGCTCCTCTCTGATGCCATCATCCATGGCATACACCGATTTGTCGTCAAGCTAGATTCACAACCTGTCATTCTATAGCTCACCAACATCTATTCCATGCGGAATCCAACTATCTGTCGCATGTTCCTAAGGGTCAAGATTTTGGAAATACAGTTCAATTCTATCCAATATCAACATATTTCCAGAAACTTAAACAAATTAATGGATTCATTGGAAAATTATGTGTTAGATAGACATTTGTGACATTTATAAAAGAAAAGAATTTCATCAATATTTGCATTGGGATCATATAAATTAACCAAAATAAAGCTCCGAAAATAAAAAATATATATAACTATTTATGGTTTACACATAGTGTTCTGTGTCCAAGACAAAAACGGTCAAATGACTCAAAATGCTAGGGGGCACCCTAGTCTAATGGTGCTGGTGATAAGAAGTCGCTGCATATGCAATCATGCGCAAAAGCCTAGTCCATCGACTCGGCACGCTAGTAGTATGTCATTGTAATCTCAAAGGCAGCTCATCAGTCCTCACATCTGGGATACCAAGGGTGAGACCCTCAATATTATCCTGCAATGCTGCAAGAGTCTCGGCCACATCCAGGTCATGAAGGATAGCCCTCTATACAGCCTCTCCTGCTGGAACAACAGCTGGTGCTCTCAGACGCACTGTTGGTCGCACCAGTCCGATATCTACATGAGCACATGAGTTTTGATTATTCTTGATAAAAGAAAGCACAAGAACACTATAAAAGCAACAAATAGGGATATGGTCAGAGATTTAAACAATAACACTCCATTGCTCACCAGCCACCAGTTCCAAATCTGGGTCACCCCGGAAATCCATACCAGCATACAAACACTCGGCATAAACCATCTCCTGACGATTGAACCACTCAAAGAAGGCATCAGAGAAAGAAACCTGTGGCTGACCAGCATGTCGGGCCATAAGGTCAACCCATCTCTACATCTGTGACTTAGTCGGTGGTGGCAAACCAAGTGAAATATACTATGGCTGCATCAGTGGGATCTTCTCCAAGGCGAAAGTGGTCAAAATAGAACCATAGCCAAATTTCTTAGATCATCTATTTTTCACCTTGGTAAGTTGTTCTTTTATCACTGGAGGTACTGCATCACACCAGTTGAACACCTTTGGTTCAAGGCATTCCAAGGCATACTACATATATGACTTGTTGGCCAAGTGAAGAGCCGCACTACCAGCTAGTCTAGTAAAGGTGAACAAGATAGTCCTCAAGGACCAATCAGTGACATCTCAGATGTTGATCTTTCCGTCCCTGCTCGGCTGAGATCCTTCGCTACAGTATTGGCGAATATAATCCCTCACAGATTCGCCCCCACGGGTAGAACCTGATAGTGAGAGAGGGGCACCACGCCTTGATAAACCGATCAAAAAGTAGATGTCCATAACAATCAAGGGGATGGATTTACCTCTGATCTGGAACACTTGGTTGGTAGGATCCCATGCATTGAGGAAATATTGCAACAAGTTGATTTGTTGCCTCATGCTAGATATACGGAAGAACTTGAGCAAACCACAGTTCCGCAATGCAGTTATCATACCCAGACTGTGTAAAGAAACCATGTCCTCTTCTTCATGCTCACGTTCTCGCCATGTAACAACCATTTTTCTCCGATGAATCTTTGAAGAAAAAACAAGAGAAGAGTCAGGATCCTGATTTGGCAAAAAACAGAAAAAATTTCCATGAAAAAATAGTGCACAAGTTTCCCTCCTTGCGCCCATCGCACCCCAGCTGTGTACTGGGTGAGATGCATACTAATTTGCCAATGGCTAGCCTAGTATTCATTGCACCTTTCAATATACACAGGGTGCGATGGGAGCGGAA
This sequence comes from Pinus taeda, assembly GCA_000404065.3. Lineage (NCBI taxonomy): Eukaryota > Viridiplantae > Streptophyta > Pinopsida > Pinales > Pinaceae > Pinus > Pinus taeda. The sequence goes on along the minus strand of APFE031720639.1, from coordinate 78,968 downwards.
CAAATTGTTCAAACCCCAGAGGCTAAGAAAAGCAGGGAAACATGCTCAGAATTCAAAAAGGAAAGAATGCAACTGAAGAGCTTAGGTTTAGCTCCCACCTGGTCTAGACGGCGCCAAGAATCATCCACAGAATCTCCCAGAATCAGCTAGTGAAAATCAAGGGGGAAAACACCTCCAAAGCTCCAACAATCTGAAGATCAAATGAAATGGTAAAATGAGGGGTAAAAACTACTTTTAAATTACTTTTTCACATAATTCAAGTAAGGTATTAGTGTTTTAACTCATTTTTCAAACATGTATTCTCATTTCTAATCAGTTTGATGGAGCAATTGAACAGGTAGTACGACTGTCAAAAGAACATAGTGTTAACGATGAGTCGAATATCAATGACCGTTATCACGAGTAGTTTTACGCAAAGTTAAAGCTCATTAAAAATTAAACCTAAGCAATGAGCATATGTTCCACCAGAGTTTAAGCTCATTAAAAAATGAACCAATCTCTGGTAAATAACCATTGTGAAATGCATTATCATCAGCTTTTGAGCCTTGGTTGTGTTCTTACCATCACCTCCACTTTGTTTTAGTCGATCATATGCCTCCATTTAATTGTTTACCCTTTTGAGGAACAACTGTGATGAGTGATTTTATTAGCCATCCTTGTAACACTACCATGATTGGAAAATTCCAAACCTTACCTGGAACCAACTGCTACCCGAAAATATTCGTTCCTCAAAAACATGTCTCCTTTAAGCTCTTTTCATCTAACTCGTAAAATATGAAAAGATTGTCGAGAAATTGGCATATCCAGATCATTAAAGCTATTGGAAGTGCTATCCCTCCTCTAGATTTTAATCTTTTTGGACCTGAGGGATTATCACACAAAAAGATCAAGCACTTGTCTTGTTCGGCTCGTTAAAAGTATCGAAAATTCATCCCTTTCATATTATTTTATACTTTTTCGGACTTAAGGGATTATATTACGTAAAAGGAATACCTGAGTTTCCTTTTTGTCTCTTTTCAGACTCTCTAAAATTGAAAAGAACCAAGTTGACTTTGTCGTTAAACTTGTTAAAACCAATAGCGACAAACTTGGCCATATAGACAAGAACGAGTTTCACTGTTGCTAGGCTTGTTAAAACATGGCGACGGGTTTTCCCCAAGGGAAAATTATATAACAAGCATACATTATCCTCCTCAAGCTTGAAAAAAATAAATAGGTACTGGTTAGCAATGACTGGGGAATTGAAGAAACTTTATTGGTAGCAAGTCGCTCTTGAACATGACACTTTCACTCCATCACCAAGATTGAGTCGGGTTAGGTTATTTCGTTCACCAGTCATTTCACCAGTGGTCCATTATGCCATCCATATTTTGGGTTAACTCTACCAATCCATTTCAGTGTCACTGATATGTTCAAGAGAAGTCGCTCAGAGATTTCACCAACCCAGCTTGTGTCTCATCCGCTGCAATACCTTCACGCTTCATTCTTTCATGATTGCCACCATGAACCCTATATCATCAGATCGTTTTCACCTCCACAAAATCATTTGCTCCATTCCGTGTCGTAGATGTGGGATTCATTAAGTCCCTCCTACGATGGGTCACTTCTTGTCGACAATAGCTCATTATCCAAGAAGTTGACCTAGGAACAACCCTTTCAGTACTTTGAAGCTTGCATCCCTCAATGGTAAGTTTCTCACTTCCGGCAACAGGTTTACATCAATGGCCTTCGACCAAAAGATTTTGTGTGGTGCTCGATGCCAAGTCCCATTTTCACACCACGTGAATTGTACTGTCATAACTTGAGGGTCATCATCATTATTGGTGATTCCTCTCACGCCTATTAACAGCTTACATCATTGGTTGGTAATTAGGTGATGTCTTTCCATATTAGACTCCAAAACATCTTTTCACATGGATTAACTTGTACTTTGAGCGAAGATTGGACGAGTTTGAAGACCCCGGATCTAGTTTCATCAATCTAGGCTGCGATATAGTCAGGAAAATAAAGGCATAAAATGTACATCATCGCTGCAAAGATGATCATTCGAATAAAAGGATGATGGCTCTATCAGAATCATCAGTCTGCCACACAGACGGGTGTCTGTCCTATGTACATGAAAATGAATTTATAAAACTGAGCATGGGAATGCCCACCTTAGCTAGATCATGAAAAATATTATGAAGATAATGTATTGTGTTGTATCTTATTACAAGTTGCCTTCCAGTTCGAAAAGCCTTGGATCCTCATGATAAAGCATTTCACCCGACATCAAAAGATTTTCGACCTCATGCTTTAGGGGGGAACTATTATAGACATATTTGGGCACTACAACCCCAATCATATATGTCCATAAACCAAGGGCTTCCGAGTCCCTAAAAGTGTTGTTTCACACCCTAAAGGAACAAGGTCAGCTGATTACATCATCTCCCAGAAGTTCTCCATAGAAAAACTGCTCAAAATAAAGGTCAAAACTGGACCATACAACTGGGCCCAGTGCTAAGGGTGCGATGCATCTTCACCTGCCACATGCAAAAGTGCGATGGCATACTAAAAAGCCTTTCTGTAGGGTGTGATGGTGAGAGTAGACAAATGGCGAGACAGTTGCAAGGTGGATGATCATGGAATCTCCAGAAACTTCTCCTGTGACACTTGCCTCTCTGAATTCGCCCAGGGATGAGTAAGAGATCATGAATCTCCAAGTGGAACCAAGAACTATCAGAGAGAGGACACTAATCAAAATCCCAGAAGCTAACTCACCCCCTTGCAAACATCTATATATGGATCCCTCATCCTAGAGATATAGAGGCTGGAATTTTGTATCTTGTAAGGAAGTGTTGTTGGTTTCCTGGTGGAACATCCTAGTGTTGGGTGATCTAAGCTTTTCATGAGGTGAAGAAGGGCTTTCATGCTGGGAGGATGACACTGTGTTAGGTCAATGGGTTGTAATCCTCTCTTCTATTCTTTATATCAATAAAGCTATTCAAAGTTTCCTCCACATTATTGTATGTTTGATGATATGTACATGTGTGGTCAATATATATCTGGTCCTATACTGTTTATGATTGTAGAAACTTTTTACTTTGAAGGTATTATGCTGCTTTGACTTTACAGGTACTTGTTGAAGCGGGTAAGCAAGGAAGGAGTAACAAAGATCTATCAGAGGGGAGAAGGAACAAGCAAGCAACCAAGCGAAGCATCAAGGTTGGTATTATTTTCTCCTCTCCTATCTACTTCTCATAAAGGAAGATGAAAGTGGCTTTAGTTTGTTTGTTGCTAATATAGCTACCCGTCTTAGTGGGACTAGCAACTCTAAATAGAAACTAGATTTCCCGATAACATGGTGGTGGTGGAGGCGGTGTGGGTGGAGAGGGGGGTGAAGATGGTGATACTGGTGGTGGTGTAGGTGGAGGTGGTATGTGTGGAATTTTCTGCCTTATCAAACTGATCACACTTCTTGGTGAAGCTTTCGCGAGCTCTTCCTTGCCTTCTCACTAAGGCGAAATCAAGGGGTTATTCTCTATCTCTGTGCTACCTTCGTTTCTACAAATCCTCCCACTCCATGTAGCCCCAAACATCAATTTATTCACTTGACCCCCTTTCCACACAATATCATTTTAATCCAAGTGTTCAAATATTTAATGTACTTACCTCGCAGTACTTTGAGGAAGCATCGTTCCACCTCGTTGTAGTTGACTGTAGTATCTACAACGAACTCACTGATAAAGCCTCCTATAATTTGATCGAGCCAATGGTCCACAGTGTGCGTGATTTTATCTTTTGTGGCTTCTAGCTTGTGCACCAACTATGGAGACAACACAATCAATTTTTTGAGCCTACACCTTCCTTGATTGTCTGCTAACTTCGCGATCCACTCATACAACTCAGATGGGAAGGATGCAAAGAAAATTTCATGGATTTCTGTATATAAGTAGCACTCTAACCACTATTCCTTTGATACTTGTGGATTATTGTTTTCCTACACCGTAAACTCATGAATCTTTTTGTCCAACCACTCTTCAATTGCTTTCTTTGTCGAATTCTAGTGACATGACATTAGACATCCCTTATGCAAATCCTGGTCCCAACAACAGAACCATTTGTTGGCTTGTTGGGCCTTGACCCAGGTTAGAGGTGATTTAGAAAAATAAATCCTGGTACTACTGGCCCATTCGGCAACAGTCCACGAAGTGCACACTAAGGTCTCACCTGAAGTAGTGTGGGAGGGTGCTATAACCAAGTTTCTGCAACCTGGAAATGTCTGATGAGTTCAAGTGGTCTGCGGTTTGACCCTGCGCACACGTCGCTTCACGCACTTACCAGTACCTCACAGCGTGAGATGCTACCTTCGCGAATTCCTACTTGGGGACTAAACGTTGTTATTACCCAAGTTATTAGTATTATTTCAGCGTTAGTTGATTAACTTAGCTTACTTGCATGTGTAAAGTATACTTAGCAATATAAATCATTCATACAAGTGTGCACAGTAAATAAACAATATATTTGCAGTTGATATCAAACATGTAATAACTCAAGAACAGATACACATAATTTGGATAAAACTTCTTTTATTATTATCTTCTCTGGTCCACACGCTTAGCTACAGACAACTAGGCCTCTGCGCACTCAGTTGCAGAGCCTTCTCCTACTCTATGACCCTAAGACACACTTACATACTTGCTCTATGCTTCTACTTCTCTACCTCATACTTCTCTCTAACTAACTATCTTTTACACTTAGAGCCTCTCTCTATTTATACAATCCCATGGTTCATGGACCATGGATAGGCCGACATTACATTACAAACTAAGGCACACAACCCTATGAAACTGACATACTTCTGTGCCCATAGTTCACAGGGCTTTACAACATTATTCAGTCAAAACATGGGCTTTGAGCCCAAAAACATGCTTCGGGGGGGGATTCCATGCCCAACACAAAGCTAAGGAAAAATTTTGGAGGGTGGTTGTAGTTGCTACAACAACACCCTCTATGATAATTTCATTCCATCTAAGTATGTCATCCTCAATATTTGATCATGATATTTGCCCATTGTAATTAATTTATGTATCTTTTCTAAATCATAGCATCTGTGCCATTAATGTCTAGTGCCACTACCCCTTTCCATTTTGTGAATGACTTTGTATGTTCGGGTTGTTCCACAACTTGTTTAATGAGCGTAACTCATATCTCCTATATGTGTCTAAGGATTGATTCTGGCAAAATATGTGAGTCACACATACCCAATATGGGAACAATCCCCACCCAAACAACGGATCCTATACCAATCCCCCATATTAAGTTTTCCTTGATCTATTTTTTGACCTTCATGAAAATTTTCTAGATATGAGAACCTTTCCTTTTAGCTTTCATACCATTCTTGTACCATTCCACATATGAGAAATTTTTCATATATTTTTCCATATCGTTTTACCATATATAGATCTTTAGAAGCTCTTGGATAATAAAGTCTAGCCAAACATTTGTAAGTCTAGCAAGCCCCATCTACATCTGTCAATTAGTCTGGTAATTTCACTCAAGCAAACCAAGTGAAATATTTCACACCATGTTATCGGGAAAACTAGTGTCCACTCAGAGCTGCTAGTCCCACTAAAATGGGTAGCTATCTTAGAACCAAACAAACTAAAGTTACTTGTGTTTTCCTTTATGAGAGATAGATGAGAGAGAAGTAGAGAGCACCAACCTTAGTCTTTCGCTTGGCTCCTTACTTGTTTCCTCCCTCCTTTGATAGAGCTTTGCCAGTCCTTCCTCACTTGTCCCACTTCAAAGAACACTTGTAGAGTTAAAGCAGCATAATACCATCAAACCATAGAGATCTATAACCATAAAAAAATATAGAATTAGATGTATATTAACCATACAAATGCATATACCAATACAAGATTCAGAAATATACAAGAATATGGAGGAAAACTAAAATAGCTTTATTAATAGAAGTAGTAGAAGAGATGATTACAACCTAGCGGTTTGACCTAACACTACAATGTTACACAGAGAAGCCAACAACACTTCCTTAGAAAATACAAAATTCCAGCCTCTGGATATCTAGGATGAGGGATCCATATATAGATGTTTGCAGGTGGGTGAGTCAGCTTCTGGGATTTTGATTAGTGTCATTTCACTGATAGTTCTTGGTTCCACTTGGAGATTTCATGATCTCTTACTCATCTTTGGGCAAATTTAGAGAGGCAAGTGTCATATGAGCAGTTTCTAGAAGATTCTCTGAGTTTCCACCTAGAAAACTGCCTCTGCCATTTGTTTACTCTCTCCCATTGCACCCTACAGAAGGGCTTTTCAGTATGAATCACACCCCCGATGTGAAATAGGTGAGATGCATTGCACCTTGACCATGGAGCAGGTGAGATGGTCTAGTTTTGACCAGTTCTGAGTAGTTTTTCAGGGAGAACTTCTGGGAAATGATGTAATTAGCTGACCTTGTTCCTTTAGGGTATGAAACAATACTTTTAGGGTCTTAGAAGCCCTTTGTTTATGGACATATGTGATTAGGGTTGAAGTGCCCAAATATGTCTATAACACACCACAAGCCCCATACCATATGCATCTAGGAATGATAGCATTCATCTTTTATATAAACTTTTTAGGAAATAAAAAAATATACATCCAATAGATCTATTGATTCTAAACAATAGATAGTATAAGGATCATCCTACCCCTCGATGACAAAAATCTGTATGTCCAATTTGTTAACCTGCTCTCAAATTTATCAATTATCCATTTCCAATCCAAGTTTATATAACAATTTATCTTTAATCTGTATCCAAGCTAGGTAAATCCATTATCCATAGGTACAGTACCCACATCAAGAAGTGTGTAATTTCATAAATGATCTCTTGTCAAATGGAGGCATAGATGATGAGAGATTTTGCACCATTCATGAAAAGGCTAGAAGCCTTCCCTGAATTTTTATATTATGTGTAGGAGTTATTTTCATTAGAAAATGGACACCTCTCCAAATATGAGTATATCATCAATAAATATTGAGTGAGTAATGTATGCCTTCTTAGTGACATGTGAGCCAAAAAATATATTACCAGTCTTATCCCTTGCAAATTTTTTGCTTAGTCCATTGATGATGAGGAAGAAAAGAAGAGGAGAAAGAGCACAACCCTCTCTCAACCCTCAATGTTCCCAGAAGAAATGAGATGGAAAGTTGTTAATAAAAGCATCATAACATATTGTAGAAACACAAGACATAATCCAGTCCATAATGCCAATAGATAATCCATTTTTTGCAGGATCAATCTAAGGAAACCCCAATCAACACTATCATACACTTTATTTAAATCTTACCTAAATAGACATGGATGCCTAGATTGACTTGAACTCAAAATTGATTGATAGTTTTCATAGAATCCAACGCATCAATGTTCATTCATCCTACTTCGGGAAACATGGGCATCCAAAATTCAAATTTTCTTGTACCTTGAAATGCTACATAGAGTTGTGGTATGCCATTAAGCTAGTTGATGATCTCATCCAAGTGGACATGGACTATGCTTGGATACTATTGATCTTGCTAGATCCATCTTAACTTTGTATCTATCAAGCATTGAGAGGGATCAAATCTCTCGAGGTGCAAACCTCTTTTTCAAATGAATAACTTGAAGAGAGGTTTGCACCTTGAGAGATTTGATCCCTCTTGGAGGTTGATAGATATGGAGTTAAGATGTATCTAGGCTGGTTTAGTTATTAGTTTTATTTTTATTTTATGTAATTTCATTAATTCAAAATGTTTTAATTAATTATTTTTTATTTTTTTCATTTTTTTTATGTAATTTGATTGGGTCAAAATGTTTAGATAACATAATATAACAGGGCACTACAACATCTCTTCCATCCTAGGATGGAGAGTATCTCTCGCCCAAAAATGTAATAAAAAAAAATTAAAAAAAAATACATATTTACAAAGTATTTTGATTGTGAAATGAGAGGTAGTTTTTATGCATGTGATATTGATGAGCCATGGTATTGGCCCATGGTATGGTATGGTTAATAATATCCATGGTAAAGTGAGGTGAGTATCCATAATTATAAATCTTGTTATATTGTAAATTTTATTTTCATTGTGAAATAAGAAATGGTATTTGGGCATGTGGTATTTATAAGCCATCATATTGGCCCATGGTATGGTATGGTTAATAATATTTATGGTAAAGTGGGGATGAATATCCATGGTTAAAAATCTTGTTATATTTAAAGTATTAAGTTTTTATGTGCTTAGTAATGAAATTTAAATATGGTTGCAAAATTATTATTTTAAATCATATGGCAAAATGGATCTTAATTTATAGCTACTATTTATATATGATATATTTTAATGTGATAGAGGTGTAGATATATCTCAAAAGTAATTATAATTTTTTTCTTTTATATTTAATAAAAATGTTATAAAATTAAATTCAAATAAAACATTTTTATTGTGAAATGAGAGATGCTTATAGGCATATTGTATTGATGAGCCACGGTATTGGCCCATGGAAATGTAACACAATGTATTTACAAGTTAATAATATCTATGGAAAACATATTTTTATATTACAAGTATTAAAGTTTTGATGTGCTTACTAATTAAATTCAAATATGGTTCCAGAATCATTATTCTATTTTATCAGGTAAAATGGATCTTAACTTCTTGTTTCTACTTATAAGTTAAATAAAATTAATAACTAAACCATCCTAGATCCATATTAACTTGAGATCTATCAACCTCCATGAGGGATCAAGTCTCTTGACGTGCAAACCTTTCTTCATGTTTTGTACTAAAAAAAGAGGTTTGGGCCCTTTCAGCATGTTGTAGCAGCTACAACCACCCTCCAAAATTTTGCCTATGCTTCGATTTTGGAACCTTCCTTCCTATCCACATGAGCTAATCTTGCACTGATTTAGGTATTCATGCTTTGACTAAGACTTATCTTTTTCATTTGTGTATGTGCTTGCTTCTAACTTACAATCTGATCTCCTGACTTGGTTTCATGGAAGTTTTGGTCTTGGCTCCATAAAATGCACAATCCTTAAGGGAAAGCAGCCTTGATGATGGGAATTGTGTAGTTCTGACTTCTAGTCAACCTTGAGCTCAGAAACTAAGTAGTCATGGAAATCATCCCAACACTGAGACCAAAAACTACCTAATCCCTTGCTGAGCTCAGAAACTACGGAGTACACTTAGCCAGAAAGTTGCCCAGTTCCCAAAATTTGCACAGTATTTTCCCGTAGTGTGTATGGCAAGTTTCTTGGAAAAGGAAAAAACAAAAAAGCTAAAATAAAAAAAGCATCCACAAAAAATATGGATCTACTTTTAGTATCCCGAAGGAGACATTTTCACTATTTTTAGAAATTTCTGCCAATTGTCGCTTTTTCCTTGATTTCAGGCATGCATGTCATAAACCTAATTCACCTTAATATATTTAATCAATGCCTCTAGATCTAACTTTCACATTCGATCTTAGAGATCTAGAATTCCCGAGGATATAAAGAAACCTTCAATGCAGTATTCGTCGCTTTTCTTGGTGAGTTTCGCTTTTGTCATCTCTTGTCGTTTTTCAGTCGCTTTTCTCGTTTCACTAGTGTTAGTGCGGTTTTACTTATTTCTCTCCATAGTTTTTGGAATTTCAACTAACTTTAACTTGTAAAATTTTTGTTCTATGTTTTTGTCTTCCTTTCACAAGTGTCGCATTAGTTTTCCTATTTTTGCACCAATGGTCACTGTTGCAGTGACTCTCCTCACATACTTGATTTTACTTTTGTTTTATTAATTACTGCACTTGATCTACATTGATTTTCTCATACTTAATCAATTTTTTACTCAATATACATCATCACTCACTTCTTCTCATTTTTAACACTTCCACAGGGCATATCTGCACTTGCTTTGACCAGATTTCGCCTTGCCTAGCTGGGAAATGCGCAATCCTGAGGCTCAAGCCACAAGCTTGGACTTTGTAACTGTGTAGTGCATATTACAGGTTGGCTCCAACTATGCACTACATAGTTCTAGGATTCAACATGTCACCTTGGCCACTAAGACTGCACAGTCTCTCCCAATCTTTGCCAGTCTTCATCCTTGGCTGCTGGGACTGCATAACGTGTAGTTCCGAAAGTCATTTGGTCCCCCTTGTTAATAAAAATTGTGCAATCCTTCTCTCTAGTTTCCCGTTTTGCTACCTGATCATGCTTTGAAGATATATTTGTTGAAGCTAATGTTTTCCTACCATGAATTTCCCTTTTTCCCATAGGTACCATACTTGTGAAGCACCTTTCTCCAGAAGTAATTGTTACTATGGAACCAAAGAGAGTTGCTTCAAAAGAGACCATTGAAAGTAGTATTGGGGAAATAGTTGAGAAAAACCTAGTGGACTTTCTAGTGTATGCAGACACTCAACTATTTATATAAAATGGTTCAACACTAACATGGTAGTAAGTTAACGAAACTCTTTCAACAAAGAGCCTTGAGACGGATCTAGAGGATCAAGAGGTTTATCTCAATATCTGATAGTTGGGACTACACAAGCTTGCATGCAAGTATCCAACCATCCCATGTGAAGATGTAATCATTTGGATTGTCTCACACATTGATGAGAATAGCATGACATTGAGTAGTGCCAACGGATAGAAGCTTGTTGCCTTTCGCATATAAGATTATTAGCGCATGTATCACTTAGCCAGGGTAGTGAAGCTCATGGAATCATTTTTATATACCACCCACAACTATGCAAATACACAAGAAATTTTCAAAGGTTGGGTGAAAGAGCCATTTAAGTTTCAACAGACACCCACCCATTCATATAAGCAAATTCCCTCAAGAAGACCTACCAGCTCTTGTTTATCTTAGCTTGTAGGATCCATGGTCAGCAGAGCATGGAGACCTTTCTTGAATTGTTGGCAGTCTTATTGAAACAAGTTGTGAATGAGGGGAATCCATTCAACTGGTCAGATATGTTGGCTTGATAGTTGAGAACCCATGTAGCACAGGCCCAAAGTCCTCTCGATGGTGAGAAAGCAAGGTTCTATATGTCTGCATATTTATTGGATGCAATCTATGGAAAACATCAGTTTCCTAGCATGAATTGGGCATGGACACCACAAGAATCTAACATTCATATTTATTGCAAGTTGATTTTGGATTACAACCATAGAGGAGTAATGGAAGAACTAATTGACGACGTCATCATCCCGCTTAACAAGCTAATCCTTGAAGAAGGTCCACCTTACATGTCACTCAAAGGAATGGAAGCAATAGTAGAGATCATATATTGGTATACCTCACTGGGTGGCACCTTCCATAGAGTGTTCGATGGAGAGAAACCTTTGCATGTTTTACCTAGGTATGCCACTGACAAACTTGTCATGCAAGAAGTGTCATATCATCTCACCGTAGGGTTGTCTACAACTTTGCATAGGAAGAATAAAGCACCATGGTCCAGTCTTCCATTGCAAATTTTGTTATATGAGGTAAAGAACTTAAAGGTCACAGATACCGAGGGAAAGGAGATAGTGAAGTTTCCATTCGGTACTCGGGGCTTTAATCTGTATGATCCTTGCAGTATTTGTAGAGATCACTGTGCGAGAATTTAATTTTAGTGGATAAGCAAAGAATTCCATTTCCCAAGGGAGGATCCATGGAGGAATTACTACAATGCCTCCAAACTCTGTGAGCCAGTCATTTTAGCAGGAACTTCACAGGCTACTCCACAAATGACAACAATTCTAGAAGAAACAACAACAAAAGGAAACAATCCTTCGCACGATAAGGGAAAGAGGAAGATTTCCAAAATTCCAAAGGGAGAAAAAAGTTGCAAGATGAAAGAAAATCCTATTATCATGAAAGAAGCTTTAGTAGTAGAAGTAAATAGGAAGCAGAGGATACAAAGATGAGAGTGGAGGAAGAGAGAAAAGCAGAGGTTGTAAGTAGCAAAACTTAGGTTGCAGGAAGCATAATAGAATTTGAAGTAAGAACATAAGTTGAGGAGGAGAGAACAAGAATAGAAGTAGAAGAAGGAACAAGAACAAAAGAAATGCACAATGATAGAAGAAACAATGCTAATATACGTTGAAGAGCAGGAACATAACCAACTAACAACTGAGGAGGAAAGTGAACTTATGTAGGATCGAGAGCTTGCTCAATAGATTGAGCACTTAATCGAAGTGACAAACATGGAGATGGAACAAGATCCACATAATGAAGATATTGATCTAATTTTGAGTGAACCATAGGTCATTGTTTAGTCTCCACCACCTCGAGTAGTAGAGCCAACCCCGAGCAAGGAAGGGGATGTTAATCCTCTTGATGATGATCCAGTAATGGATGTGTACAATATATCATTCAATGAGCTCCAAAAGAGGATTTTACAAGCACGAAGAAAGAATTTTCCGGATGATTACGTATCACTTGAATTCATCAGAGAAAGGGTGATAGTGGCAAACACCCAAAATAATCCAAATGCCATTGTCGAAGCCAACTTGGCCTTTGCAGGAGCAACGAGATCAAACATTCAGTATTTGGCAGTTGATAATGATAAATTGGCATAGAACTTGCAAGCTTCCAGGAAAGAGACAGAACAACTTCGCGCAATAGTAAAGAGTGAATTTTCTGCATAGGTTTACTTGGAAGAGATGAGAGCATCGATACTTGCTGAAGTATCAACACTTGGAGAAATCATGCAGAAGCTCTATGAGGGGTTTATGACCATACGTAAAGTAGTTTTCCATTTGCATGGTCTAAGAAAGCAGAGGAAAGAGTTTGTTAAGACTCTTAAGAACATACATGTTGCAATTACCTATGTTCAAGAGTGGACAATGTGATACAGAGGGGCACTACTTGAGTTAGTAAAGAAAATGAAGCCATAGGAAGAGCTAGAGAAGGCGAAAGTTTGGATGTTGATTCATAACAACAAGAAACTCACCTCATTTATTGGTAGCATTCAGGTTTCATATGTATGCTTCTTCATTAGTTTGGATGTGTTTGTGAAAACACAGAAGATCCCATCAGTCAGTTCACTCACCAAAGAAAAACCCAGGAACAATGTCTGGGAGTAGATCAAAGAGTACTTGGAGAAAGTGAAACAGATTGCCACCAAGGAAGATTTGGAGCTAAATAGAAAGAACATGTAGAACTACATCAATGGTCCTGTCCAAATCAGAAAAATGTTGCTCATGCTTTAGAATGAACTTGAAATAGGTTCCAAGACATTGTACCTAGATTCCATGGAGGCCATATTATTCTTCCAGCCAGACACCATTACGTATTTTTGTGATGTCATCACACAATATCGAGCTTGGCATCAATATGTAGAAGCATCAAGTGGAAGTTGTTGAGCTATATATTTCCAAAAATTAAGCATCATAGTGTCTTGTCTTGTTAGGATGTCAAGTTGTCTCTGCGCTATTTTGTCTTATATGGGTACAAGTGTAAATTGTAATATTATTTGAAATTATGTTGTAAGTGAAATTCCAAGTGTCAATATTGGAATATGAAGAGTCATGATGTAATTTAATGAGTCATTTTGTAAAGAATTTGATGAGTCATGAGGGTAGTCCAAAGGTCACAAAGGGGAGTTGAAGAGTCACCCCTCTTGTTATAAATAGAACCTCATAAATCATGTAAAGGCCTTTTGAGAGCCAAGCTTTTGGCTAGGCTTAGGCTTATAAGGAGCTTGGGAGTATTGTGAAAAGCCTTGGATTGTCCATAGCGTAGAGCGAGTATCGTTATTTGGAGTAGGTGTTCTTGACTTTAATATTCCACTATTGGGGCCAGTTTCCGTTAATGGTGTTTGTATGAATGCAAATTTCACTTATACTAAAATCAGAGCTGACATGATTTCATGCATATGTTGTGTATATAGTAGGAAAATTCTTGTTGTATTTCCAATGTATGTTATTTAACTTACACTTATGCTTATGAAATCTTTTGTTTGCATTTGTATGGATATTTTTGAATGTGTGTTGTTATATTAATTCATCACTTTAACTTGTGGACTATTCCGCATCTTAGTTTGTGATGTCATTATGCTTGTATGTTCCTTTCAAATTACATACTATTACAGGCTTCCAAGGGGTGCACTTCTTTTTCCCCTTGTGTGTTGGAACCTTCATGCATCGCACTTGACTTTCTGAAGGGTTACACACTTTCTGTCATCCAAAGTCATTGTACTTCACTCTGCCCGTTTTCGTAGTTAAGGCATAACATTACCACCCACTGTTGGGAATCCTACTCAAAACGGTGCAAGTTCTAGTTGAGACTTCATATCAGGGAGATCCCCTTAATGTTGGTGGTTCCAGCAACATCAACATTTATCACACTAGAAGGAGGTCCATATCACAAGCTGACCCTTGAAACCTGTTTTGAATTTCTACACACATTTTATGACTTCTTTTGAAATCATAACCCTAACATGTTTTTCTAGACAGACAAATTTGAAAGTGCTGGTGAGAACTATTGATGAATTGTCAAATTTGAAATTCAATGGTGAGCATGAAACAACCTTATTTCAACACACCACACATTTTATTGATTTCTATACAAATCCCAATATCCATTGTGAGGATGTTAGTTGTAGGTTGTTCATTCTCATGTTCGAAGGGCGTGTATGAGAATGGTATAACACATTTCCTAATGACTCTATTCACTCTTTTGAACAACTTTCAATAGAGTTGTTTCATGCTTTTGATTTCTATGATCATAAAAATCTATGCAAGAAAATTTTGAATTTGCGAAAAGCAACTAATGAATCTGTTGATGACTTTCACGATCGTTTTATTCATTTTGGCTTTGAATATCTAGAAGATGAATTTGACCAGTCTTTCTTGGTAGACATATTCATATATCTTGTTCACATTTAAGAAAATGTGCACAAGATTGAATCTTTCAAACCTCTCCCAACATACCTTAGTATTATAGCTTCTAAATATATGATAGATGAGGTCGATGTTCCAAGTGATCCTCCAGTCCCTTCTCATCAAACAACTCTAGTTCTATAGGTTGAGGTGGGAGAAGTTGAGGATTCATCCACTGATCTACCAACATATTTTCCCACCTCATATACTTAGAATTAAAACGTAGGTTTTGATTGTGATTTTGATGGTTGTGATGAAGTGTTATCTCCTTGTCGTCCATCCTTTGCTCCTTCTGATCCTATGGATTGTGATTTGTTGTGCTCACCTATTTTGAATCTCTCTTCTAACGTTAATGAGGATCAAGTTCTGGATGGATTTGGTGTTGATCATCCAACTTGTGATATCATTTGATGAGTATGTGTGGGATTCTACATCACAACAAGAATCTGCTATGAAGGATGACCTCCTTCCTTCTGCACCTCTTCTACATTATCCTAACATTTTCGATGATTCTATCATTCCTATTGAATCTTGTGAAAATTATGTTTATGTTGATGTTACTACTTTCAATCATTTTTAAAACACATGGAATGTTAGTTTTTCATCTAAAGGTGGAGAGGACAAATATGTTTTCCCTGATCTTTCTAGTCTCTCATCTCATCTTCATAGAAACATAGAGGGTGAAATTTCACTTTCTCCATCAACCCCTCTTTATGATCTGTAAGATCATGAGTATGTTGCTATTTGTAATATTGAACTTTCTCATCGTGGATTTCATGATATTTTCATTGATTCATTTGATCACGATTCTCATTTTTCCACTATCGATCTTTCCAAGCCGTCGATCTTTATGATCCATCTTATGGTGAATTGGAACTTCCCCATGCTGTCACGGCACTTCAGCCTGAGTTGATGGTTATGTTAGGTTCTCGCAGCCTTGAGTCAGTTCCACTTCCGATCAGAAATTTGTTGAATCTTTCTAGGTTCCTCATCACTCTATTGTACACATTGAAAATCAATCTGTTTTTTTCCACATCCTCCATCTGCATCACATCATCCTATCACTTAGTCATTGGAGGAGTCTTACGTGGCGAGCACGGTTGCAAAGAGATTTTTTTCTTCTTTCTTAATGTTCACTTGTTTTCACAGTCAGAAATTTTACGATTGCATGTCAGATCGTAGTGTGTCTACACACCAGCATGCACTCACAGAATATTTCCCATGCACATTTCTTTCTTAATTTTGTGCATGTGATTCCAAACTTCGAATGTTTTGGTTTGTGTTTTCTTATATATATATATAATATAAATATATATATATATATATATATATATAATATATATATTATGTATGTATGATATATGTATGTATATATGTATGTATATGTGTGATTATATATGTATATAGTAATATACACATGTATATCCACATATTATATGCACATAATATACATATATATATATATATATATACATATATTTATATACATATATACATAAATACACATACATACAATATAACATACATATATATATATATTATATATATATATAATATAATATATATATATATATATATATATATATAATTATAATATATGCTTATATACATTTTCTTGACTTACATTCCCTCACGTACGTAGGCCAACTAATGCACTAGTGGCTAGATTGGAAGTATCATTTCATGTGAGTCAAGCCTATTCACTTTTAGGTTAGGAGTAGAAGTAGTTGTCTTCTTTTCCTTTTTATTTCTTTGATTTTCTTTCTTTTAGTTTTCACTTCGCTTCTTTCTTTTCGTTCATTTTCTTTTCAGTTATAGGATAGGTCTTGCATGAGATCGTGTTTGTCTTCTCAGACAAGTAGGGTGACATCCGAGAGGAAGTTGTACTGATATCAACGCTTGGTATTCTGTCTATTCCCTCTCTTTATGTGAATATTTCATTCCTTTTAGTCGATGATACTCTGAAGGAAAATGCGTTCCTTTAAGAGATCCACAATGAAATCATGATGCTTTCACTTTTAATTGGTATTGCCAAATCTAATCGGTCTTCTATTTTTTGTTAATCCTTCTCAACTAAGTTGAGTAAAGTAAGGATGGGAGGAAAACCTTAATAATTATGTTATATATGTATATTAATATCCTCCTTTGAAGGGACAACCTCTTTTGTTCTCAATAAGTGAGGATCCCTCTCCTGCCCCATGAAATAAATAAGTGTCTATGCACAGTTATTTGAACAAATAAAAATTAAAAAAAAAGAAAAATGAAATAAAGGAGAAAGAAGAGAAATGATTCCTACGTAGAGAGGCGAAGCAAGCTACTCCACTAGGGTATTGGCGGGGATCCATGGCAGTGAATAAATTCTTGCGTAAATGAAGTGACTTTGTTGGGGTATTGTCCATGCTTGCTGGAAATGAAGAAACACTAGAGATGATAACTAAGACTCTAACAATCTCTTTTACTTGTGCATTTATATACTTCTCATCCTGAATCGAAACAACTCAGTCTGACTTGCCTTGATATTTGTGTTGCCGATGAAGAGAATGGTAGGGACTATGTATTCAACTCAAGCTAAGTGAAGAAGTTGTGAAAATCAATGAAATGAACAATAATTCTAGAAGAGTTAGAAGTGTTATAATGAGACAAGATCCATACAGAGAGTTGGAGTTCTACCAATGTTTCACTAGTGTTGTAGCGGCTACAACCACCCTCCAAACGTTTTCCTATCCTTTGATTTTGGAGCCTTCCTTCTTATCCACAAGTGCTAATATTGCACTGATTCAAGTATTCATGCTTTGAATAAGACTTATATTTTTCATTTGTTCTTGTGCTTTCTTGTTTTCACACCTAGATGATATTTCTAACTCACAAGCTAATCTCCCAACTTCGTTTCACAATAGTTTCGAGCTTACCTCTAGAAAATGATCAATCCTTGAGGGAAAGCTACCTTGATGATGGGAATTGTGGAGTTTTGACTGGTAGTTAGCCTTGAGCTTAGTAATTGCATAATCATGGAAGTCAGCCCAACATTGAGACTAGAAATTGTGTAATCCCTCATTGAGCTTAGAAATTGCAGTCTTTCCCCGTAGTGGCGTATCGGTTTTCCTATTTTTGCACTGATGGTCATCATTGCAGCGACTCTACTCACATACTTGATTTTCCTTCTATTTGATTAATTACTACACTTGATCTACATTTATTTACTCATACTTAGTCCTTTTTTCACCTCAAGCTCACATCATCACACATTTTTGCTCTTTTTTCACACTTCCATTGGCCAGATCTGCACTTGCTTTGGCCAGAGCTTGCCTTGCCTAGCTCGGCATTGCACAATCCTAGGGCTCAAGCCACAAGCTTGGCCTCTGGAACTACACAGTGCACTATACATGCTGGATCAAACTACGCACTGTGTAGTTTCAGGGGTCAGCGTGTCATTTTGGCCACTAATACTGTGCGATGTGCAGTACCCAAGCATCAAGCTTCATCCTTGGCTACTGGGACTGCGCAATGCATAGTTTCCACGGTCAATTAGTCCCCCTTGTTGATAAAAATTATGCAATCCTTCTCTCTAGTTGCCAATTTTGCTGCTTGATTGGGCTATGAAGCTATAGTTTTTGAAGCTAATGTTTGTTTTTGATGCGTTTCCTTTTTGTCCCACAAGTATCACACTTGGGAATCACTTTTCTCCAACACTCATCGTTACCATGGCACCAAAGAGAGCTTATTCAAAAGAGACCATTTAGAGGATAACTAGGGAAGCAATTGAGCAAACAAAAATATACTTTGTAGTGCATGTGGACACTCA
This sequence comes from Pinus taeda, assembly GCA_000404065.3. Lineage (NCBI taxonomy): Eukaryota > Viridiplantae > Streptophyta > Pinopsida > Pinales > Pinaceae > Pinus > Pinus taeda. The sequence continues at coordinate 60,295 of APFE031720639.1, read as the reverse complement.
ACTATTTATAGAAAAGGGGTCAACACTAACATGGCATCAAGTTAAGAAATCTAGTTCAGCAAAGAGCTTGGAGGTATATCTAGAGGACTGACAACTTTATCTCAGTATCAACAGTCAAAACTACACAAGGCTGCATGCAGGTATCCAACCTTACCATGTGTAGATTTCATCAGCTGGTTTATCTCAAACATTGATGAGAAGATCATGACATTGGGGAGTGCTAGGAAATAAAATATTTATACCTTTCGCACAAAATATTATCAGCCCATGTATCAATTTCCTGAGCCATTGAATTTCATGGACCCATTTTCCTATGCCACCCGCATCTATGTGAATACATGAGAAATTATAAAATCTGTGTGAAAGAGCCATCAAATTTCTTATAAACACACACCCATTTATAGAAGACAAAGTCCCTTAAAAAGGCCTACCAGCTCTTGGTTATCTTAGCTTACAGGATCCATTTTCAGCAGAGCGTGCCTTTCTTGAAGAATGGGCAGTCTTATTGAATCAGGTTGTGAATGAGAGGAAGTTTTTCAAATGGTCAGATATGTTGACTTGATAGTGGGAGCCCATGTAGCACAAGCTTGAAGTCCTCCCAATGGTTAGCAAGCAAGGTTCTATATGTCTGCATATTTATTGGATGCAATTTGTGCACAAAATCAGTATCCTGGCATGAATTGGACATGGACACCACGTTAATATGCCATGCATATTTATTGCAAGTTGCTTTCAAATTGCATTCATCAAGGAGTAATGGAATAACTAACTAACCTCTTCATCATCCCGCTTTATAAGATCATCTTTGAAGAAGATCCACTTTGCATGTCACGAGGAGCAATGGAGGCAATAGACAATATCACAGATTGGTATGCCTCACTAGGTGGCACCTTCCTTAGAGTGTTCGACTGAGAGAAGCCTCTGCATGTTTTACCCATGTATGCCACCGACAAGCTTGTTATGCAAGAAATGTCATATCATCTTGCCATGGGTTTGTCAATGGCTTTGCATAGGAAGAAGAAATCACCATGGCCCACTCCTCCTTTGCAAATTGGATTATATGAGATAAAGAAATTGAATGTCATGGATACTGAGGGAATGGAGATAGTCAAGTTTGCATTCGATACTCAAGACTTTAATCTATATGATCCCTGTGGTATTTGTAGAGATAGTTGTGTGAGAATTTACTTTCAATGGATCAACGGGGAATTCCATTGGAAAGAGGAGGATCCATCGAGGAATTGCTACAATTCCTCTACACTCTATAAGCTGGTTAGTTTAGCAGGGACTTCACAGGATTCTCCATAGATGACAGCAATTCCGAAAGAAACAGTAGTATAAGGAAGAAATACTATGCAGGACAACGAAAAGGGGAAGATTTTCGTCAGTCCAAAGGTAGAACAAACTTGTAAGATGAAAGAGGATCCTATTATCATGAAAGTAGATTTAGCCATAGAAGCAAAGAGGAAGCAAAGGATACAAGGAGTAGAGTGGAGGAAGAGAGAAAAGTAGAGGTTGCAAGAAGCGGAACTGGGGTTGCAGGAAACTGAACAAAAGTTGAAGGAAGAACAATTGTTGAGGAGGAGAGAAAAATAAGAGAAATAGAAGCAGCAAGAAGAATAAAGGTAAGACATAATGATAGAATACATAATAATGATATAGGTTGAAGAGTACGAATAGAACGAACCCGTAACTGAGGAGGAAGGTGAACAGATGCACAATCAAGAGTTTTCTTAGAAGATTGAGCACTCGATCAAAGTGACAGACATGGAGATGGAACAAGAGCTGCATAATGAAGATGTTGATTTGAGGTCAAGCGCAGCATCGATCATTGTTCAATCTCTACCACCTCTAGTAGTAGAGCCAAACTTGAGTGAGAAAGGGGTATTTGTTCATCTTGATGATGATATGGTAATGGATGTGTACAATCTATCATTCAATGAGTTCCAAAAGAGGATTGTACAAGCACAAAGAAAGAATTTTACAGATGATCACACATCACTTGCATTTGTCAAAGAAAGAGTGATAGTGGTGGACACCAGGAAGAATACAAATGCCATTGTCGAAGCCAACTTGGCCTTTGTAAGAGCAACAAGATCAAACATTCAGTATTTGACGATCGAGAATGATTAATTGGCATGAAACTTGTAGGCCGTCAGGAAAGAGGCAGAATAACTCCATGCAGCAACAAAGAGTGCAATTTCCATACATGTTTACTGTATATTTTTAATGTATATCCATACTTCTTATGTGATATTCTAAAACAAAAGAGATGAATCTACTCTACTCATCAGTAGAAACAAAATTGATCGATGGAAACACTAAGAAAACAAGGAATAATTTGAATCTCACATAAAGGAATATTTCTTGGGGAAAGAAATTACTCAAAACCCCGACTATCTATATTGCATTTCTAGAATATATGAGAAGAAAATAAAATGCTTGTTCAACCCAAAAAATCTTTATACAAGTAAAATCTATCTCACTTCCTTACAAGCTAGCTCAAGCCAACGCTTCTCCAAATATGTTTTCTGCCAAGCCCCTACTTCCTTGCACAATCCCTAAGTGAATTAGCCCATATTTAATTTGGAAAATACCTCACCACAACTACGCAATCCATCATATACCTTCTACTGATTGCATGCACCATCTGTACAACTTGGAAAATTATACAACTAATAGTACACTATCCCTAAAATATAATCTCAATTGGGCCTTTCTCAGAGTTGACATGCAATAGTTATTTTGAGTGAATTATCAATTACCTGATTGATCATTGCATGTGAATTAAATCCAATTTAATTCACTTAACCTCTCACTAGTTCTTCCAACGGTTAGAACTAGTTTAACTGAATTTAACTCAGTTAAACTAAATTAAATAATTACAATTCAATATGAACTCATCCTGGACCCCAAAAATTTAGGAATAACTCTACATGATTCTAGATAGACTTCCAACTCGAATTTGTTATGCCAGCTAAGCCAAATTAACTTAGTTAATTGTTACAAGTTTCTATGTGAATAGAATTATAATTTAATTTGCAATTTAATTCAAGGACAAATTAAATTAGGATTTTCTTGATGCTATTTTTAACATTTCTTGTTGCTATTTTCAACACTCCCTCTCAACAAGAGAGGAATTCAACTCTACCCCAATCTGGTACCTTTAGAATGTTCTGCATGCAACATTTCTCTCTAGTATTGTTGCTGTTGCAACTTCTGAAACTGAAAAAGCATAAAAAATGAATCAGTATGATGCACCTATCACCAGAGTCTATGACTTCTACTAGTTACTACATTATCTACTGAAAACTCTGCACTTTTTCTAACTCTACACTATGCCATCTATACTGTCGCTAACTCTTCTTTGCGCTCCCCAATATCTGACTACTGTTAGTCTCTTCCTCTGTCACTCTGGCATTTGACTACATCAACTGCCATTGATCCATCCTACTACTGTGTATTGTGGGCTCCCGTAGTAAGGTAATGATCCATGAGACAAAGCATCTCAATGGACCCTACCCAAATTTCTACACCCTTGGGACTATCGCTTCACATCACCCCACCTCTCACCTGGAGGTATGGCTGCATGTGCTCCCTCTACTCACTTAGATCAAGATTCCCCTCTACTAGAGGTATTTACTTGAGTGGATTCCTCCACTCAGTCTCCTCTCGGCTTCTCTAATTGTGGGTGCTCCACAACTTTCTGAGGCTACATATTGAGAGGTAATTCACACTCCCTCTCAACCACAAAGTCTCTAACCTTTGCCTTGCTCCTCAAGGCTTTGCATGCATCTTGTACCTCAAGTGCACATAGGTTCTTAACTCTCACACCAATTTTTTTCACCTGTCTCATGGCGATGTGTCTAATGAAAACCTTTCATTTTCTAAAAATCACGTCATAGCCACAATCTTCCAATACCGCAATGGAAACAAGATTCATTTTTAATCCTCAAACGTACATCACATATCTGATTTTGAGATGGGAGCCAAACTACCTCTGAAAGGTAACTGTACTGATGTCGGTTGCGCTATAACTCCCATCATATAAAAACTCTATGGTCTTCTTGAGGTCTTTCTCCTCCAAATCATTGAAAAGATATCTATTCCCTGTCATATGGAATGAGGCATCACTGTCGAGATACCATATGCTTCCCATTATAGTGTTGGCCATGCATTAAATGAGAGTGAAATCAAGTTCGAATTGTGAAGCAAGAGCTTCACTTGCTGCTAATACTGTAGGCTCCTTATTGCTTTCTTTTCTTTATGGGCATTTCATGGCATAGTGCCCAAACTTCTAACAATGAAAAATCTTGATGTTCGACAATTCCTTCTTCATTTTTCCCTCCTTGCCTTCTGACTTCTTTCCCTTGGCTTTGTTTTCTTTGCTAACTAATAAAAATTCCTCTTCGACTTCTTTGGATGAGGTCCCATTGCTGGTATTCTGCAAAAACTCTTCTTGTACCAAGTTACACCACAAATGATCCCACTTTGGTAACTTCTCCTTCCCGTTAACTGAGTCCTGGTACTTGTGTCAACTCTTGGGAAGTCCTAGAAGTTCTAGGATCACCAGATCCTCTTCTGTAATAGTAACCCTAACACTTCCAAGCTCATACTGACATTGGGTGAACTTGGTCAAGTACTTCAGAATTGAGTCGTCCTTCTCCATCTTGATCTTTCTGACCTTGTCCTTCAATGTCAGGTTCCTATGGTCACTGCTATTTTGAAACATGTTTGGAAATTCCTTCCATATTGCAAATGAACTTTCCTTACCATGGAGACTCCTTGTAGGAGAATCCTTCTCACCTTTGCCACAAACTTTCTCCATTCAGCTAGATCTTTAGCATTGGATGTTGGAGGCTTTGGGATATCATGATCTATGAATTCCTTTAGCCCATTTTCTTCCAACGCTGCCTCCATCATGTCCTTCCAAGCTATGTAATTCGAGTTTCCCTCTATGGCATACTCAAGTCTCAAACCGTAGAATGGAATCCTACTGACTCTAAAGTATGAAACTACAAATTCAATTTCATCTGCACAAAAAACTCTTATTCTCCTCTTCTATAGTGGCTTCACCTATTATGCCATGTATATTTTTACTGTAGACTCAAACTTCTTATGTCATATGCTAAAATAAAAAACATGAATCTACTATACTTGTAAGCGGAAACAAAATTGATAGATGAAAACACTAAGAAGAAAAGGAATAATTTCAATTGCACATAACACAATATTTTTCTAGGGAAAGAAATTGCTCAAAACCTCAACTATCTATATTTCATTAACCAGAATATCTTAGAGGAAAATACAATTCTTGTTCAACCCAAACAATCTCTGCACAAATAAAATCTATCTCACTACGTCACAAACCATCTCAAGCCAACACTTAGCCAAATATGTTGCCTGCCAAGCCCCTACTAACACAATATTTTTTTGGGGAAAGAAACTACTCGAAACCTCAACTATCTGTATTTCATGAACCAAAATATCTTAGAGGAAAATACAATTCTTGTTCAACCCAAACAATCTCTGCAGAAGTAAAATCTATCTCACTACTTCACAAACCATCTCAAGCTAACACTTAGCCAAATATGTTGCCTACCAAGCCCCTACTTCCTTGCACAATCCCTAAGGGAGTTAGCCCATATTTAATTGGGAAACTCCCTCACTACATTTGTGCAATCCATCATAAGCCTTCTACTAATTGCATGAACCATATGTACAACTCAGAAAAATTATACAATTGATAGTACACTATCCGTGAACTCTAATCTCAACTGTGTCTTTCTCAGAACTGACATGCAATAGTTATTTTGAGTGAATTATCAGTTATCTGATTGATCCCTGCATGTGAATTAAATCCAATTTAATTCACTTGACCTCTCACTAGTTCCTCCACAATTAGAACTAGTTTAATTGAATTTAACTAATCTAAACTAAATTAAATAATTAGAACTCAATAAGAACTCAACCTGGACCCCTAAAATTTAGGAATCACTCTACATGACTCTAGATAGACTTCCAAATCAAATTTATTGAGACAACTAAGTCAAGTTAACTGTTACAAGCTTCTATGAGAATAGAATTACAATTTAATTCCCAATTTATTTCGAGGACAAATTAAATTAGGATTTTCTTGATGCTATTTTTAACCTTTCTTGTTGTTATTTTCAACATTTACTTGGAAGAGATGAGAGAAGCGATACTTGCTAAAGTATCAAACTTGGAGAAACCATGCAGAAGATCTATGAGGGGTTTGTGACCGTACAGAAAGAAGTGGTTCATTTGCATGGTCTACAACAACAGAGCAAAGAGTTTGCTAAAACTATCAAGAACATACAAGGTTCCATTACCCATGTGCAAGAGTTGACAATGAGATATAAAGGGGCATCTCTTGACTTAGTGAAGAAAATGAAGCCACTTGTAGAGCTAGAGAAAGTGAAAGTTTAGATGTTGGTTCAGAACAACAAGAAACTCGCATCATTTATTGGTAGCATTCATGGCTCATATGTATGGTTGTTCAATAGTTTGGATTTCTTGGTTAAAAACACAAGATCCCATCAGTCGATTCACTCACCAAAGCCAAACCTAGGAACGATGTATGACAGGAGATCGAAGAGTACTTGGAGCAACTGAGGTAAATTTCCGCCAAGGAAAATTTGGATCTGAATAGACAGAACATGTAGAATTACATTGGTGGTCATGTCCAGATCAGAACAATGTTTCTCATTCTTCATAATGAACTTGAAAATGGTTCCAAGACATTGTACCTGGATTCCATGGAGGCTAGAGTCCGCTTCCAGCCAGACACCATTACGTAATTTGGGGATGTCATCACATAGTACCGAGCTTGGCATCAATATGTTACTGAGAAGCATCAAGTGGAAGTGGTTGAGCTAGAGTTTTCCCAAACTCAGGCATCATAATGTTTTGTCTTGTTAGGTTGTCAAGTTGACTTTACCCTGTTTTGTCTTATATGGGTACACATGTAAATTGTAATATTATTTGTAATTATATTGTAAGTGAAATTCAAAGTGTCAATATTGGAATATGAAGAGTCATAATGTAATTTAATGAGTCATTTTGTAAAGAAGTTGATGAGTCATGAGGGTAGTCCAAAGGTCATAAAGGTGAGTTGAAGAGTCACCCCCTCTTGTTATAAATAAAACCTCATAACTCATTTAAAGGCCTTTTAAGAGCCAAGATTTTCGCTAGGCTTAGGCTTAGACAGATCTTGGGAGTTTTGTGAAGAGCCTTGGCTTCTCTGTAGTGTAAAGCGAGTATAATTCTTTCGAGGAGAATGTGTTCTTGAATTTAATGTTCCACTATTGGGGCTAGTGGTTCGTTAATGGTGTATGCATTAATGGAACTTTTACTTATAATAAAATTAGAGCCAACACGCTTTCATGCATTTGTTGTGAATATATTAGGACTATTCTTGTTGTATTTGCAATGTATGTTATTTAACTTATGATTTTTCTTATGAACTATTTTGTTTGCATTTGTATGAATCTTGTTGAATGCATGTTGTGGTATTAATTCATCACTTTAACTTGTGGAATATTCTGCATCTTAGTTTGTGATGTCATTACACTCATGTGTTCCTTTGAAGATGCATATTATTACAAGCTTGCAAGGGGAAAACTTCCTTTTCCCTTCATGTATCACACTTGAATTTCCAAAGGGTCATACATTTTCTCTCACCCAAAGTTATCACACTTCACTTTGCACGTTTTGGCAGTCAAGGCATAACTTTACCACCCACTGTTGGGACTCCTACTCCAATTAGTGTGAGGTCTTGTTGGGACTTCATATCGGGGAGATCCCCTGAATGCTAGTGGGTCCAGCACCATCAACAGGGTGCTTGATAGATCCAGAGTTAAGATGGATCTAGGCTAGTATTTATATTAAGACGATGTAGAACCATATCCCATGTAGTAGAGGAAATTAGACATTTAGTAAGTGTGAAGTATCCTCTAATGCATATTTGCATAGATAGCACTACCCAGGGCCAACGAACCTCTTCTACATATATTTTTCCAAGTTAGAATTCAGTTCCTCCAAACCAACCAACTGAAAATGTTGATTTTCAATGGCATGGGTTGGGACCACATGCACTAAAAATTAAATCTAGGATCATTTCCTAAGAGATAAAGGGTGGTATTTTGGTACATCTCCACTATAGTAATCTTACCCTGTGTGAGAATTTCATTCCATCTAATTATGTCATCCTTAGGATCAATCATGATCCCTGCCCATTGTAATTTATTTATGTATCTTTTCCAAATCATAGCATCTGCACCATCAATGTCCAGTGCCACTGCCCCTTTCCATTTCATGAATGAATGTGTATATTTAGGTTGTTCCACAATTTGTTTAATGAATGTCTCCTATCCATTGTAAGTGTCTAAGGACTGATTATGACAGAATATATGAGTCACTCATACCCAGTATAGGATTAATCCCCACCCAAAAAACAAATCCTGTACCAACCTCCCATTGTAATTTTTCCTTGATCCATCTTTTGACCTTCATGGAACTTATCCAGATACGAGAACCCTTATTTTTAGATTTCATACCATTCTTTCACCATTCCACATATGAGCAATTTTTCATATATTTTGTCATACTGTTGTACCATATATATCTCTTAAGAAGCTCTTGGATAACAGAACCTAGACAAATATTTGTAACTCTAGCAAGCCCCATTTGCATCTGTCAATCAGTTTGGTAATTTCACTCAAGAAAACCAGGTGAATTTTTTCCCACCATAGGCCCTAGACCATTGAAATCTAGCAATGATAGCATTGATCTTTTGTATAACCTATTTTGGAAATAAAAAATATATGCATCCAATAGACCTCTCGATTCTACATAATAGATTGTATAAGGATCATCGTACCCCCTGATGACATCCATTTGTATGTCCAATTTGTTAACTTACTCTCAAATTTATCAATTATCCATTTCCAATCCAAATTTATATAACAATTTGGATTTAATATGTATCCAATATAGGTAAACCCATTATCCATAGGAGTAATACCTACATCAAGGGGTGTGCAATTTCAGAAATGCTCTCTTGTCGATCAGAAGCATAGATGATGATAGATTTTGTGTCATTCATGAAATGACCATAGGCATCCTCGAATTTTTAGATTATGTGTAGGATTTATTTCCATTGGAAATGCACACTTGTCCAAATATGAGTACATTATCAACAAACATTAGGTGAGTAATGTATACCTTTTTAGTGACTTGTAAACTAATAAATATATTATCAATCTTAGCCCTTGCAATTTTTTTGCTTAGTCGATTGATGATGAGCAAGAAATGGAGAGGAGAAAGAGAACAACCCTATCTCAACCCTCGATGTGCCCAAAATAAATGAGATGGAACACTATTAATCAAAACATCATAACATATTGTAGAAACACAAGACATAATCCAATCCACAATGCTAATAAACAATCCAATTTTATGTAGGATCAATCTAAGGAAACCCCAATTAACACTATCATACACCTTATTTAAATCTTACCTAAATATACATGGATGCCTAGATTGACTTGAATGCTAAATTGATTGATAGTTGTCACAGAATTCAATTCATCAACATTCATCCTGCTTTGGGAAACATGGGCCTCCAAATAGTCTTGTACCTTAAAACACTATGCAGAGTTGTGCTATGGCATCAGGCTAGTTGATGATCTCCTTCAAGTGGACATGGACTATGCTTAGATACTATTGATTTGCCTCAATAATCGAGAAAGAGCATTGATATGCCTCATATGGGACATCACTAGGAAATTCCATATATAATGATGGTTCATAAAGGTTTGGTGTGCAACTATGAGGTGTGAAACTCTTAGGTGTGTTTTTGTATGGATCATTACTATCATCAATCAAAAATTTAGTTTAATCAATTATTATTGTTGTATTTTAATAATAATTATCATCAACAAATGTGGAAGTCAAAACTTGTATATAGTTTCGTTTTATTGTTAGACTAAAAATTCATTTGACATTTTTTTTTAAAAATGAAATTAAGGGATGCTTCACCACATTCATGTATGAATATATTACTTCACAAGTTTCAACCCAAACCCATACTAGCATGGAACTAACCAATTACCAAACATTCATTCAACTAATTCCTTAAACTAATAAATTAAAAAATATAATATAATTACACCATAAAGAACTTATATCATGAATGATTATTTTACTAGATTTTCTTATAGAGCAAATTAAACATTGAAATTTGCCATATGTGCACAACCCCATGCCATTGCGTATTCTCTTCTTGATAAATTGAACCCAAACCATCCCTAAGATAATTGTATTCTCTGCATGTATTCAAAATGTGCATGGTGTTGTTAGAAGGGAAATGTCAATGTTGAGGACAAAAGTAGAACCATAGGGTGGTGGAGGAAGATCTTATAAGATTTATATTTGTTATGATCATAATTCCTTGCTACCTTAAATGTATCCTTAGGACATTATAAATAGTTAATAGTTTTCTACCAACAATGGATTGGGATTGATTGGGACTCCTATTTTGGGGATAACTACAAATGCATTTATGCACGATATAACCTTCTTCGAGTATGTTCCACTATCTACAATGTTGGGAAATATTAAACCTATGAATGCTACAACATGAACTTTGATTACTCCTATTATATTGGATGTCTCTGAGGGATAAAAATTATCCTATTTACTACACTCATGCCCTCTCAAATTAGGGGTGGGAAGGCTTGAGTTAACCTAAGAATAGGAAAAGGGAGGAGGAGGAGGAGGATGTTGCATAATAAGATTATTAGAAAGAAACATAATTGTTTGGGTTTGATCTATGCCCTGACACCATCATCACCACTACCAATATTAGTATCAATATACTAGACAATTATTAGTAACAATAGTATTAGCCATCTATAAATAGTTATGGTATCAATCATGTGTTTCTTCTTGCAATTATTCCTACTTCTCTTCATATTATTTGTGATACTCGAGGTTATTATTGTATTGGGCATGGTGAGCTAGAGTTTGTCTCTACGTGAGTAGTTTTATTTTAAGTTTTAAAAGTTTATCATATCTAGTTGGTTATGAGATATTTTCTCCAAATAGTTGCCTCTTATTTTGGTATGAGGTGAGATATTCCTCTCAATAGTTTGTTAGAGTGCTAAAATAGTGTGTCTATTTTAAGGCAAAGCTTGATAATTTACATGTGTACAATTATTTGTTGAATAGATAACTCAACATGGTTTTAGTGTGTGGAAACAATGTCTATTATTCCATTTCTCTACATGGCATCAAAGTTGGAACAACCATGACTCTGGTTATCATCATGCAAATAAATCACTATTTATCATATGTCAGATCTAGGATTAGCTGAAAAGGGTTGATTGTTTTTTAAGATTATTCCTAGAGTTTGTCCATAGGATTTTTGGTGCTTTTCCATTGTTTGATAATCACACCACATGGTAATTTGATAAACTTTCTGTATGCAACATATGCCTAAGCTATAAAAGTTTGCACATGAAGAAATATATGCAATTTTCTTATAACAATCAAGAAGGAAGAGGGTAAAGACCCATGTTAAGCATAAAGCCTCATGTAAAGCCATAGATAGTGAGTTATATTTCTGTTTTTACATTAATCTTATTGGCTATACCTTCTACTTGTAATCATATCATTTGTCTCCTATCTATATATATATATATATAGTATACCAAGTAGACCTAGTTTTAGAATCATATCATTTCATTCTTATAGATTTTCTATATTGTAAAATGAGGGTTCCCCCTCAAAGAGGATTTTCTTTCGTTCTTGTATATATCTCTCAAGGAATGGAGTTTCTTCTTTTTATATTTTCAGGATATTTTAGTATTTTTTCCTAACATTTTGTATTAGAGACTACGATCCTAGGATTTTACTCCAATCAAAACATATTGGCATTTTCACTATAATTTATTTCTAGGAAGCTTGGACATCAAAATCTTAAGGGGGGTTGAGGATAAATATTATGGAGTATGTGGTCAAAATTCCAAGTTTTGTTTTGTTATACTTTCAAAGATAGAACATATGGAATATAAGGTTTGTGACTAACCTTGAAATCAATTTTAAATGAGTCATATTGGAATTTTCACTAGAACTTTTATTTTAAGGAAGTTTGGGATAAAATTATTTTGACGATATTGAGGAGAAATATTGTCGGATAGGTGGTCAAGATTTCAAATTTTGGTTTATCATAGTTTTAGATCTGTAGTATATGAGATAGGGTTTATGACTAGTCTTGAAATCTATCTTAAAAGAGTCATCTTGGCATTTTCACTATATCTCTTTTTTTGTGAGTTTTAGACTTTGAAACTTTTAGAATCCTAATAAGATAGGGTAAAATATATGTGGAAATTTTTTTAGATATTGAATAATTACAATTTATGAGATATATCTTGTTGATGTTAGGGATTTTGACTAGTCCTAAAATTAGTCTCAAACAAGTTGTTTTGGAATGTTTGCAAAATATTTTATTTTTTCAATGACATTTTAGATTGTGGAATTTTTAGGAGCTTAAGAAGATATATTATATTACTATAGACCAAAAATTTCAAACTCAAAGGAGCTCACATTTCTAAGATAAATAAGGACAAATAATGGCCATCCAGATAGTCTCCAAATTAGAGTTTGGAAAGTATGTAACTTACAATTAGCATAACTTGAAAATCTATTTTTGGTGATTTAAAATTTGTGATTAAGAGGAAAAATAGGATTATCATTAATTTTTGACATGAAAAAGGATTCTCCAAAAATTACGCCATGAACTAAACCATAATAGAACTCAACTATGATTCAAGAAGAAAATATATTTTTCACCAGATGGAACAAATGGAAAAGGAGACGGGTGAAAATATGGAATAGATGGAAAATAAAATGAGCGAAAATAGGGAACATATGAAAGATATATCAAAGAAGATGGATGAAAATTGGGAACATATAGAAAATCATATTGAAGAAATACAAAAGTGCATGTATACCATTTTCTTACATACCCTAGGTGAGAATTCCTAAATGAGATGTCAAGATGCAAGAAAATCATGAAAATGTAAAGGAAATAAATATTGAGTCCCAAAAGCACAAAAAACGATGAGGTATTCTTGGAGCTCTGCAACCCTAATGACCTTGTGGCCATGAGGTAGGCGGCAAGGAACACCTCGAAAACAAGCGAACAGGCATAGAAATAAGTGGACAGGTGGCTCAGAAATGGTAGAGGAGACTAGGAGGGGAGATATCCCCTCCTACTGAGATGCAACAACAGGAGAAGGAACAAGCAATAGCAAAGTGGAGGTTGAACAAAGGACACCAGGACCAATCCTGGAAGCCCACTGGCAAGCAGGAAGTAAAGGAAAATGTCTGCCTTGCACAACAGAGAGATCGAGGTTTGTTATTCCAATGAACAAACTAGAAAGGTACAGAAGTTACATGAAATACCATGTTGAAAATAATACTGAGAGGGGGGGTGAATCAATATTATCAAATTATTTTTCAATTTATACAAACATTTGTAGATCTGACTAATGAATCTTGCGTATACCTTCCAGACATATAATTTAATTTATTAATCTATGTGTCAGAACCATATAATAGTAAATAGGAACAAGAAGAATAGAGCAGACAGTCACACCAAAGAACACAAGATATAAGGTGGAAATCCAATGTGGGTGAAAACCACCTGCTGCAATATGTCTCTATCTTCTTTCAATTAGAAACTTCTTTTCACAATGATTTTGTACTGGTGCAGTCTTATACCAGCATGCAGGCTTCAACCTGCAGAAGGCTACAACCTTCTCTCATTCTCCAGACTCTCCTGAAAGGGAGCTACAACCCCCTTAGCTCTTGTACTAGCTATGGTACTAGTACGTAGGAGCTGACCTACTGAAGGATTCAACCTTCTCTTTTCTTCCAAGGACCACGTTTCATAAATTTTCAGATTGGATCCATGAGTGTCAATCAAACATCAAATATATTTGCAATCAACCAACTTCCTTGTACAAATATTGAATCAATAATTTCTTAGCACACAACAACCAGACACCAATTTAGAACCCTGAACACTGCAGTAATAGACAAAAGTAGCTAAAACATATTTCAAGAAAATTCCACAAATTCACCAATAGTATCCTGCAGGTCTCCGCACCTGTGCTGTGTCGAGCCTGTGACTATCCGCACCTGCGTTGTGTCGAGCCTGCGGGTATCCGCATCTGTGCTATGTCGAGCCTGCGGGTATCCGCACCTGCGCTGTGTCTAGCCTGCAGGTCTCCACACTTGCACTGTGTCTAGCCTGTGGACCTATGGGTATAGATACTTTATCAGATTTCAATTATACCCTAGACTATCAGATTTACAAATCTGATCTTGTGCCAAAGAGATCTCGACCCATCAGTAGATCCGTCTTGTAATGCTCAGGTTTCTCCTTAATTCAGGTCCATCTCAACCACAGATCACCAGTATTTCAAACCTTGCTCTTCTTAAGATATTCAACACATCTGTACACAGCCAAATGATCTCCTTTCCTTTTTATAGACTAGGCCTTACTCAAACCATGGTCCAAAACCATAGAGATCCAAAACTAGGGACCCAAAACTTAGGTTCAATACTGTAGATGCAAAACCACGAACCAAAACCGTAGGATAAAAAATGTCAGACTAAATACCATGGACCAACCATAAGATTTCACATGAGTGCGTGTTTTTCTCTGCATGAAAGTGCGTGTACTTTACGTCCGCACTTTTTGTTCGGTACACCTGTGAACATGTCCACACCTTTTGATCGATGCACCTGCGGAACCTACCGATCTCCACAGCTTTGTGAACAGGAACCTGCGAGTATCTCATTTTCTACTATTTTGAGAGCCTAAACTTGTGATCTGCTATTTGAGTGAGTTTCCATCAAGGACAACACTTATGTCATTAGGCCAAACCTGTGCCAAACCTGTGTCATAATGCCAACAATCCCCCCCTTTGGACTTGATGGCAACCCAAAGTCACTCAAGGTATTTTTTCGAGAGCCTGAACTTGTGATCTGCTATTTTAGTGAGTTTCCATCAAGGACAACACTTGTGTCATCGAGCCAAACCTGTGCCAAACATGTATCATAATGCCAACAATCTCCCCCTTTGGACTTGATGGAAACCCAAAGTCACTCAAGGTCTTTCCTCCCCCTTTGACATCAAGGGTAAAGGGTTATGCTCCCCCTGAGTACATGCTGAAATCTCTGCTCTGCTGTGCTATCCAAGCTCCCCCTGACATATAGGCAAGATCTGCAAGAAGATGTTCTACAAAAGAAATCTGACTTTATACATCATAACTAACCTTCCTATCACCAAAGAATTCATACATACGACTCCCAACCAAGAGCGGATACATGATATAATAATTACATTACATTTTTCATCCCAGGCATAGTGGGTCAACCAAGAAAGGCCATTACATGACCTTGAAAAAATAAATATAAGACATAATATCAGCAGCAATTGTCAATCATAGATCAGTGTCCATGCTCTCCTTCTGCACTTGCTCCTCCTGACATCAAAACAACTGAAGAATTGAACCAAGATCTTTTACAATAATGCCAACAATGCATTATTAGAAGAATATATGCTCCCCCTGAACCCGTGCCAGATGACATCTGACAGACCCATATCAGACTCTTGTCATCCTTGCTTTTATTCAAGTCGATTGTACCCACATAAACCAGCGTATGTACGCGTATGCCCCATATGAAACTCTCGTACAACAATTTCTGAAACATACAAGATTCAATAGCAAGATGATGCATCAACTATCCCCAGCTTTTGTCTGAGGTATTCAAAGGTCTCCTTGGGTAGTGGTTTGGTGATAATATTAGAAATTTGTTCCTTAGAGGGAACATACTCCAATTTGACCTTTTGTTCAAGCACTTGTTCTCGGAGAAAATGATACTTGTTTGGTATGTGCTTAGTCTTTGAATGCATGACAAGATTCTTTGAAATACTGATTGCACTTGTATTATCACAAAAAATGGAGATAGGTGGAGTACAAGTGATTTGAAGAACTTGCAATGTTTGCATCATCCAAAGGAGTTGTGTGTAGCAAGATGCCACAACTACATATTCTGCTTCAGCTCTAGATAACACAATAGAGCTTTGTTTCTTGCTGAACCAAGATACTAATCTAGGACCCATGAAGAATGCACCACCACTAGTGCTTTTCCTGTCATCCATGCTTCCTCCCCAATCCGCATCTGTGTATGCATGAAGTGTGAGATCTGTACCTCTAGGATACCATAAGCCATAGTTTTGAGTTCCTTGAAGATACTTGAAAATTCTCTTAACTGCCTGAAGATGAGTTTCCTTTGGATTTGACTGAAACCTTCCAACTATTCCCACTGCATGCATAATGTCTGGTCGGATACCTGTTAGATAGAGCAGACTACCAATCATGGATCTATAGGTTGGTTGATGTACTGCTGCCGATTCATCATTTGTGCTAAGGCTGCATCCTGTCACCATAGGGGTATATACTAGTTTCGAATCTTCCATCCCATATTTCTTCAAGATCTGCTTGAGATATTTGGTTTGTGATAGAAAAATACCATCTTTGTTTTGTTGGACTTGTAAACCAAGAAAATATGTGAGCTCACCAAGCATGGACATTTCAAATTCTTTCTGCATCACCAACGAAAAATTTTGACTCATGTCTTCTTCATTGCTACCAAAGATGATATCATCAACATACACAACAAGTATCAGCAACTTATCATTGTAAATTTTTATATATAGATTGCTATCAGTTGATCCTTTTATAAAAACTTGTTGACGAAGGTACTTATCCAACCAATAATACCATGCCCTTGGAGCCTGTTTAAGGCCATAGGGAGCCTTTTTGAGTCGGAATACAAGTTTTGGATCATTTCCAAGAATAAACCCATCTGGTTGTTCAATATATACTTCTTCATTTAGGTCTCCATTCAGAAAGGTAGATTTCACGTCCATATGAAATACTTTGAACTTCTGAAAGCTAGAGAGAGCAAGGAACATTCTTATAGCCTCAAGTCTGAAAACTGGAGCAAAATTTTCTTCAAAATCTATGCCTTCTTGTTGTGCATATCCTTTACAAACAAGTCTTGCCTTATTTCTAACCACATCCCCATTTTCATTCAGCTTATTTTTGAAAATCCATTTTGTCCCTATGACATTCTTATCTTTTGGTCTAGGAACCAACTCCCAAGTGTTATTCTTTTCAATCTGCTCGAGTTCTTCCTCCATGGCCTTGAACCAGCATTCATCCTTGCAATCCTCTCTTACATTTTACGGTTTAGTGGAGGAGATCAATGCTAGATAGCTTGAAGCTTCTGAAATGGTTCTTCTTGTTTGTACACCTGCCTCTTTCTGCCCCAAAATTTCAGATTCTGGATGACTCTTCTGAACGTATTTGGATGGAGTATTTTCTTCTTTCCTTATCTGTTCTTCTGGTGACTCATGGGTTTCTTCTTCATCATGAATTTGATTTGATGTTGACAGATAGTCTTCGCCATCTTCGCCATCTTCAGATTTTACCTACCTAGGAGTGTTTCCTTCTTCATCAACCATTGCATCAATGCTTTCAACAATTTTACCAAGTCTTTTATTGTAACATTTGTAAGCTTTGTTGTGGGGAGAGTAGCCAAGTAAAATGCCTTCATCTGCTCTAGGTTCAAACTTGCCAAGATTTTCATCAGTCCTTTTAATGTAGCATTTGCTTCCAAAAATTTTGAAGTATTTTACCGTGGGAGTCTTACCATACCAAAGTTCATGAGGAGTCTGAGTGTTGTTTACCCGGACGTTTGTCTTGTTGAGAATAGTAACATCGGCAAATGCGGCTTCACCCCAGAAGGTTGCAGGAGTTCTAGACTCATCAAGCATAGCACGAACCATTTGTTGAACCATTCTGTTCATCCTTTCCACTACTCCATTTTGCTGAGGAGTCCTTGTAGTAGAAAATTCCCTTCTTATTCCATGTTCTTCACAAAAATAAAAAAATTCATCTGAGGTAAATTCCCCTCCTCAATCAGATCTAAGGCATTTGATTCTGCGATCTGATTCGTTTTCAACCAAGGGTTTGAATGACTTGAACTTTACGAAAGATTCATCTTTATACTTCATGAGTCCTATCCAACACATCCTTGAAAAGTCGTCAATGAACAATATGAAATACTTTCCTCAATGACCTCTTCCTAGTTGGACCACATATATCGGTGTGGACAAGTTCAAGTGACCTGCTAGTTGATCCTTCCTTCTCAGGGAAATTAGCTCTGGTTTGCTTACCCAATTCACATGATTTGCATATTGTATTGTGTGGAATTCTGATGTTAGGAAGATCATGAACTTCCTGATATTTGCATGCTTTCCCAATTTGAGAGAAGCTAAGATGCCCCAGCCTTCTGTGCCATAGCCAATGTTCATCATTCTTTCTTAAATAGCATTGTTGTTGTTCTCCCTTGAGTACGTATAAGTTATTTGGAGTTATTATGCCTCTGATCACTATTTTTCTTGTATCAAGCTCACGAACAATACATCCATTTGATCAAAATATTACCTTAGTTCCTTGATCACACATCTGACTGACACTCAATAGATTATGTTTTAAGCCATCAACATACATAACATTTCCATCCTTGACCTTTTCTTTCAAATGAATAGAATCTTTACCTTTTATGAATGCAGGGGTGTCATTTCCAAATGAGACCTTCTTTTCCTTTTCTAAGGCACTATATGATTGAAGTTTTTCTTTATTACCTGTCATATGTTTCGAGCATCCACTATCGATGTACCATTGATTTTCCTGTCCTTCCGCATATAAGGCTATCCCACATCTTTCCGATTGTGTTTCTTTCTTTTTCCATGTTTTGGAACTCAATGAAGCTTGCTCCTTCTGAGTTGTTTGCTGAAACCTGCTTTTGCATTCAGAGTCTTCATGATCGAATTTTTTACAGATAGAACATTCTATTTCATTTTCAAGAGAAGAGAAGTTATTGTAGGTTCTTTTCATGATTCCTATCACACTCCTTTGTTTTTGAGCTTCCCTAGTCATGATGGTCTTATAGGAAACACATTGAGAAGCTTTATGACCAAAGTTATGACAAGTGAAACATTGGCCATTGAAGAAATTCCTGCGATTATCAAATCTACCAACCATATGATTGTAGTTTCCATCCATTCTTGAACCAAATTGAGAATGATTTACCTGTGGTCGGTTGAGGCATCTGTTCATCCTTGACGTGGATTGCCCCTCGATTTACTTGATAATCTTTGATCATTCTTGAAGCAAATTCTCCCTGATTTCCCTGGTGATCTGCATTATACTTTAGCTGTCGATTGTCAACTTGTTCACTTCTCCTTGCTGCATCAAGATAACTTTTGGAGGTGTATGGCTTTTGCGCTTGCTTCTGAGCTTGAGATGCTTCTTCGGAATATCCGAGACTAGTCTTAATTAGAGGAGAACGCTGCACTTTGATAATCTCATCTAGAGTTTCATACCCTTTAGCAAATCTGAGATTAAGGGCTTTTGTTTTCTCAATTTCTTTTCTAAGTCCCACAATTTCACATTCTAACCCTTCATTGTGTTTATCTTTTTCAGCAAGTTGGAATGTTAGAGTATCTATAATCATATTATTTTCCTCTAAACAAACTTTAAGTTTAGAAATTTCTTCATAAAAACCTTCTTCATTTATAGCATCCAAGAAATCATCATCTTCAAAAGCCATCAAGAGTCTATCATTAGTACCTTGTTCATCTTCATCACTATTTGACAATCCTTCATTGTCTTCATGCGTGTAATATCTCTTCTTATTATGTTTTCTTTTCCATCTAACATGTTCCTTACCTTTGTCTAGTTTATCTTTATGAGGACATTTTGTAGCATAATGACCGACTCTTCCACAAGAAAAGCATTTGAAAGGCATCTTACCTCTGAATCTACCAGTTCCCTATTGAAGGTTCTTGACAAAATTTGATTCTTCCTCTTCTTCTAACATATGTCCTGACTCATAGTAATCTCCTCTTCCCAAGGCCTTGAATGTAGCTTCTCTCCTGTCTGATGGTCCTCCTTTTCTCATTTCATAAGTAGTTATAATTCCATGTAGCTGTGACATGGTAAGGCTTCGTAGATTCTGCTTTTCTTCTATGGCAGAAACGTTTGAATCAAACTTGGGAGACAAAGATCTTAGAACCTTTTCAACCAAAACAACTTCTTTTATTTCTTCACCCAAGTTTTTCATACAATTTACGATCTCATCTATACGTAGGTAAAATCTAGCCACACTTTCATCATTATACATTTTGAGACTTTCATATTGAATTCTAAGAGTTTGTAATTTTGCTCGTTTTACCTGTTCATCTCCTTCATAGCTCAGAACGATCTTGTCCCATATTTCTTTTGCACTTTTGAGCTGCATAACCTTGATGAATTCTGATTGAGATAGACTTCCTAATAGAGTATTGACAACTTTTGCATTTGTTTCATACTGCTTCTTACCAGTTGCATCTGTAGGAGTTGCTAATGGAAATGTGTATCCTGTTTCCACAATATCCCAAACTTCTGTACCAAGAGATTGAATATAGGCAGTGATTCTTACCTTCCAATAGACGAAGTTGCTCCCATCAAAAATCGGTGGCCTGATAGATGCTTCGTTTTCATAGTTTCTCATGATGATAGATCTTCATTCAAGCGATCAAGATTTTCTTGAAGGACCTGCTTTGATACCAATTGTTGAAAATAATACTGAGAGGGGGGGTGAATCAGTATTATCAAATTCCTTTTCAATTTATACAAACATTTGTAGATCTGACTAATGAATCTTGCATATACCTTCCAGACCTATAATTTAATTTATTAATCTGTGTGTCATAACCATATAATAGTAAATAGAAACAATAAAAATAGAGCAGACAGTCACACCAAAGAACACAAGATATAAGGTGGAAACCCAATGTGGGTGAAAACCACCTGTTGCAATATGTCTCTATCTTCTTTCACTTAGAAACTTCTTTTTACAATGATTCTGTACTGGTGCAGTCTTATCCCAGCACGCAGGCTTCAACCTGCAGAAGGCTACAACCTTCTCTCATTCTCCAGACTCTCCTGGAAGGTAGCTACAACCCCCTTAGCTCTTGTACTAGCTGTGGTACTAGTATGTAGGTGCTGACCTACTGAAGGCTTCAACCTTCTCTTTTCTTCCAGGTGTTAGTGTCGGTCTTAAGCCCTCCATCAGTGATCAATAGCTCTTTGCATATGCATAGTTAGGTGTCTCATCAGTGTCAATTTTGCATCCCACTAGGCATGGCATAACACTGAATGGAGGAGCAGGTCTTTGTTCCCTTCTTGGCTTTGTTGGATGAGGTCATACTACAATGTAATTGAGTCATACTTGTTGTTATTTTTGTCTTGAGGTCCCAGGTCTTAGTTCTAGGGTTTTGAGTCAAAATCACTTCAAGGTCATGAGTCAAAGTCAGTGAGTGTCCAGCAAGCCAGAAGTAGGTATGTACATATGTTTCATGGTTATTTTCATCAGTTACAGATCATTTTATACCTTGGATTTAAAAACCCTGTTTTTAAGTCCAAGGTCATGTCAAATTTGTAAAAATAAAGAAATTCTCAGAAGTTTGCAAAAGTGCCGGCAACAACCCTGGTTCCTTCTCCACAGTCCATCAGATGGTCAACATACAAAAAGAATGGAGTCAAACGCATCAAAAGAGCTCATTTCAGGACAAAAAGACTCTAAACAGTGTTAAAAAGAAAAGCAAATTGAAAACATTAGAAAGTGGGTTCTAAAGTTAAATATTTTTAAAATGACCCTATAAAAGCTAATTTCCCTCTTTAGTCACTCTTATTGTGCAATTGAGAGTGAAAATTTCATGCTAGAGGCAAAGAAGGCGATTTCGTGGCAAGTTTCAGCAAATTCAGTGCCTGGGAAGGTGCGTGGTCATTTCACAAGTGTGCGCGGATTTCTGGGCGGTGCGCGGCTCTGTGGTGAGTTTTCTGCTGAAGAAAAATACACAGGCGCGGATTTCTGGGTGGTGCACGGCTTTTCTGGGGAGGTGGATGGTCATTCGGGCAGCTTGCACAAAAACTCACCCAAACAGTAAACTTTCTTCCAAGTTCACTCAAATTTGTCAAGGTATGATAATGTCATGGATGGATAACATGTTTATGGTCATTTTTACCATGAGAAATTATGAATAAATAGGTTAAATGGTTGATGTCTTTGCAAGCTTATGTTAGGTTGTATTGTTTGTTTTTCAAGGTAATTTTTCCTTTATTCCCTTCCATTAGTTTCCCATTATAAATTCACATGTGTTAGAGTGTCATTTTCATTAATCTTATTTGCAAATTAATGCTAGACCCCATCCCGAATTCCATGAAACCCTAACCCCTCCTAAACCATATTTTAAACCCTAGTTTTCTACCATGCATCATGCTCAAAACCTACACCATTACACACAGCAAATTATATATGTAAATTTCACAGCAAAAGAATGAAAACAAATATAGTAAAAAGAAAAGAAAGTGATGACAAGGCATGCAAACAAGAATTGTAAAAAATAGTATAAAATATAATTTGCATAGCCTTATAAAAAACAAAAGAAAAATGTCATCTTGCTGTAAAAATCAAAGGTTAGAAGCTGTGTAAAATCATGACAAAGTTTATCAAATGTATCAGCTGCTAGCTATCAAAAAGGAGCAGTTTTGTTGTGCTAGGGTTTGTCAAATAACATGGTATCATCTCCTTTTCCCTAGACTCTGTTTTCCTACCCATTCCCTTCATGAAAAACCTAATTCAATTGCCTATCCCATTTTCAAACTCCCTATGCAATTGAATCTCCTTCCCTATTGTCAAAACATGAAATGAAACCCTAATTCACTCATGATAAATGCAATTATGAAGCTGCCAGCGCTATTGAAAGACTGCTGTTGTGAAAATTGGTTGGCAGACTTTGTTCGTAGGTTTCATTACTCCCTAATCCTAATTCACTATATCCCCTCATTTCCCCATACTCTGATACTGATGCCCTCATTCCCTCCATCATGTAAATTTTTATTGTCCTTTCCCTTGGTGATCAAAACACACATTTTCCTAATAAAGTATTGATTTGCAAATGATGAGAGATGATATGGCATGTTTGACATTGTGTGATTATTTCCTTCAAAGTTCCCTGTTTTTTGTATGTATTTTCCCTTTCCTTATATAAACTCCTTCCCCTAACATTTTCCTCACGATTTTTCCCCTTGAAAACAACATACTTCTCAGCATTTTTCAGGCAGGGCAGCGGTCATTTTGCCTATTTGTTCCACCTTGCTCAATAACATCATGTCAACCACTGAGACTAATGAGCAAGGTGATGACCGATCTTCATCCACGGAGGTTGAGACAAAGCGGAGGCCTCGTAAGGGTGGCCTCACTCATCATGGTACTGATCAGCATTGATCTAGCATCAAAATCTAAAAATTTTGAAAATTTTGGAGCATTTAGCCAATTTTTGGTAAAATTACAGGTTTTTCCCGTGTCGTGTCCGCGTCGCGCGCGCGGACATTTTGAAGGACTACTCGGAATTTTGCAAACTTGGCATTTTTGGAAAGGGCATGCCAAGAGAAAAATTACCAATACTCGGGAGAAGTTTAATTTTGAGATTTGAGCCTCCAAAAGCTCAAAATACATCAAAAAAATGACTTTCTGCCCACTTTTTGAGTTGCAGGAAGTGACCTTGGGAGAAATGGTTTTTGAGGGGGCAAAACAACTCCAAATTCAGAAATTCCACTTGGGATGGAAAGTAGACAGACCAAGCTTTCCAATGAGCCATCTTGCACCTTATTTGGACCAGTGGAACCCACTCAAAAGTAGCTGCAAAGGTGCGCGGACATGAGAGCCAGGGGCGCGGACGTGAGAGCAAACTTTGCCAGAATTGACTTTTTTGGTCAAAAAACACTGTTTTGACTATGGTTGATTATTTTTAATTGTAGATGATGGATAAATGTAATATTTTCATGGCACTTTGATAGATTTTACCTCTCTTTACTCTTCTAGAAGCTTCCTTGATGTAAAAAGTGAATAATTAATGCATGAATTAGTTAGCTAAGTAATAGAGGCAAGTTGTTGAGATCCCTATTATCTAGTGCTTAGTTTGGAATTAGTTCAAACTGCTCCTAGAAGGATGAGCTCGACCCCTAGAGGCAAGGGAAGAGGTTAGCTTGCCTATATTATGTGTTTTCTTAGTCATTTTGAAAGGTTGGAAGGTTGGACTCTTGTGGGAGAAAGTTTCATTGTATATTGTACATCTATCTTTGCAATTTCAAGAGGAAGAAGGCCAGGGTTTTGCAGACATCCTTGTGGATTCATGTGGATTGTAGTGTTGATGGTGTGTTCTCTACATGTTATTGTAAGTTTGTTTATGTATTCACCATCTCTCTTTTGCTTCTATTTGGACAGATGAAGTGGTAAAGTT
>APFE031720639.1:0-15953 GCA_000404065.3 Pinus taeda | reverse complement strand
TTTTTGTCCAAAACATGCCAAAGAAGAAAAACCTCTTTCACTTTTTACACAGGTGCCATGGTTTGAGAGAAATGTCAAAAATATCGGCGAGAACGAAGGTGCTCCAAGGACGGTTGGCCAAAACACAAAAACGAAAGAAAACGCCCGATCCACTCCAAATTTTGGCCAAAGCCTCTTTGGCTGAGCATGGTACTTGATTAGGGACTCCCAGCCCAAATTTCAAGAAATTTGGAGAAAATTTTGTCATTTGTGAATTTTTTGTGCCAATTACAGGTTTTTCCCGTGTCATGTCCGCGTCCCGAGAGCGGATGTTTTGAAGGACTGCTCGGAATTTTGAAAACTTGGCATTTTTGGAAAGGGCATGCAAAGAGAAAAAATACCAATACTTGGGAGAAGCTTGATTTTGAGATTTGAGCCTCCAAAAGCTCGAAATACATCAAACAAATGACTTTCTGCCCACTTTTTGAGTTGCAGAAAGTGACCTTGGGAGAAATGGTTTTTGAGGGGACAAAACAACTCCAAATTCATAAATTCCACTTGGGATGGAAAGTAGACAGACCAAGCTTTCCAATGAGCCATCTTACACCTGATTTGGACCAGTGGAACCCACTCAAAAGTTGCTGCAAAGGTGCGCAGATGTGAGAGCCAGGGGGCGCGGATGTGAGAGCTAAATTTGCCAAACTTGACTTTTTTGGTCAAAAAACACTGTTTTGACTATGGTTGATTATTTTTACTTGTAGATAATGGATAAATGTAATATTTTCATGGCACTTTGATAGATTTTACCTCTCTTTACTCTTCTAGAAGCTTCCTTGATGTAAAAAGTGAATAATTAATGCATGAATCAGTTAGCTAAGTAATAGAGGCAAGTTGTTGAGCTGCCTATTATCTAGTGCTTAGTTTGGAATTAGTTCAAACTTCTCCTAGAAGGATGAGCTCGACCCCTAGAGGCAAGGGAAGAGGTTAGCTTGCCTATATTATGTGTTTTCTTAGTCATTTTGAGAGGTTGGAAGGTTGGACTCTTGTGGGAGAAAGTTTCATTATATATTGTACATCTATCTTTGCAATTTAAAGAGGAAGAAGGCCAGGGTTTTGCAGACATCCTTGTGGATTCTTGTGGATTGTAGTGTTGATGGTGTGTTCTCTACATGTTCTTGTAAGTTTGTTTATGTATTCTACATCTCTCTTTTGCTTCTATTTGGACAGATGAAGTGGTAAAGTTTGAATACATGCTCAGCTTTTTTGTTTGTTCAAAATTTATGTTTTCTGCTATCTAGAGAGGATTCAAATGTTTGTTTGCCCTCTTTAGCTCCTTCTCTATCATCCCTAATCATCCATCTCAGATTAAGGCATCAGCACTCACTCCTACCTTACCCCAAAGATCCCCCTGCAAAAACTGTGCTCAATCCCTACACCCTGAATTGCACTCCCTCCAATTGCCACCAAAAAACCAAAAATCTTTAAATCAACCCCCCTTATCAATTTACTAGCCTAAAATCTTTATTCCTAATTGGTCAGCTTATCATATTGAAAGATCTACCGAATCTGACCCGAGAGAGCCTTCTCATACCTCGTAGGGCTAGCTACGAGGTGAAATGGTTTGATGTAGCCTTGAGAGTTTGTCTATCTCAGCCTAGGTGAATTCCAAGTGCTAACACCAGGGACCACGTTTCATAAATTTTTAGACTGGATCCATGAGTGTCAATCAAACATGAAATATATCTGCAATCAACCAACTTCCTTGTACAAATACTGAATCAATAATCTCTTAGCACACAGCAACTAGACACCAATTCAAAACCCTAAACACTACAGTAATAGACAAAAGCAGCTAAAACATATTTCAAGAAAAGTCCGCAACTTCACCAATAGAAACCTGCGGGTCTCTGCACTTGCGCTATGTCGAGCCTGCGGGTATCCGCACCTGCACTGTGTCGAGCCTACGGTTATCCACACTTGCGCTGTGTCTAGCCTTCGGGTCTCCGCACCTGCACTGTTTCTAGCCTGCGGACCCTCGGGTATAGATACTTTATCAGAATTCAATTATACCCTAGACTATTAGATTTACAGATCTAATCTTGCGCCAAAGGGATCTCGACCCATCAGTAGATCCGTCTTGTAATGCTCACGTTTCTCCTTGATTCAGGTCCAACTCACCAACCGATCACCAGTATTTTAGATCTTGCTCTTCTTAAGATATTCAACACATCTGTACATAGCCAAATGATCTCTTTTCCTTTTTATAGACTAGGCCTTACTCAAACCATGGTCCAAAAACATAGAGATCCAAAACTAGGGACCCAAAACTTGGGTTCAATACTTTAGATGCAAAACCACGGACCAAAACCATAGGATAAAAAATTTTGGACTAAATACCATGGACCAACCATAAGATTTCGCACGATCACACGTTTTTCTCTGCATGAAAGTGCGTTTACTTTACGTCTGTACTTTTTGTTCGGTACACCTGAGAACATGTCCGCACCTTTTGATCGACGCACCTGCGGAACTTGCGGATGTCTACAGCTTTGTGAACAGGAACCTGCGGGTATCTCATTTTCTACTATTTTGAGAGCCTGAACTTGTGATTTTCTATTTGAGTGAGTTGCCATCAAGGACAACACTTATGTCATCGAGCCAAACCTGTGCCAAACCTGTGTCATAATGCCAACAATCTCCCCCTTTGGACTTGATGGCAACCTAAAGTCACTCAAGGTCTTCTTTTGAGAGCCTGAACTTGTGATCTGCTATTTGAGTGAGTTGCCATCAAGGACAACACTTATGTCATTGAGCCAAAGCTGTGTCATAATGCCAACATACCATGCAATGATTTGCAAGTTCATTGGCGTCTGGTCCTCAGAGAAAGAACTAACAAGATGGATCCTGCAGAAATGGCAGCCACATGGCCACATCGAACTGAAGCTAGGCGCACGAGGATTCTTTACGGTAATCTTCTTAAACCTGCAAGACAAATAAAAGGTTTTTGAAAATGGCCCATATTTCCATAACAATGCAGGTTTATTTATGAGGTATTAGGACAAATGTTATAACCCAGATAAAGAGAAATTCCTAGCAGCACCTGTGTGGGTTATACTATTTGGACTACCTATGGATTTCTAGGACCCAAAGATAATGGAAGGGATAGGGAACATCATAGGTAGCTTTGTAAAGATAGTGTAATCAAATAAAAGATGAATATATACCTCATATGCAAGAATATGTGTTTATCTGAACATTGCAAACCCCATACCAGGTGCAGTCAAACTAGGATACCATGAAGAGGTCTGGCAGTAGGTGTTGAACTACGAACACATATCTTTTAGATGCAGAAAATGTCATGAATATGGACATCTTTTCAAGGAACGCCCCTTAAATTAAGAGGAAGAGGAAATAAAGACTAAGCAACAGAGGAAAACCACCAAAGAAAATGAGGGGTTTCAAGAAATAAAAACCAAGAAACGAACTACCAAGGAAACCCCTAAGGAAGGAATAAAAGAACAACAAAACAAAGTAAAAGAGACAAATAGGTTCGAAATATTACAGATAGAAGAAGAGGAGGAAGAAACTTGAGGTTTGGACTACCAAGCGGAACCAGATTAGGAAGGTAGAACAAATCAGAACGCCAATAACAACAAGCAAAAAACTAAAGGAGAAATAGAGGAAAAGGGGAGAAAAGAAAAGGAGGAAAACTAGGAGAATGAAGTAATGTAAATAGACATAAATAAAGGGGACAACCCAACAATAGAAGAGGAAATTCTGAGAAAACTACTAGATAAGTGGCGAAACCTAGATGAGAGGTTTATCCCAGAAGAAGATAAAACATTATACAAAGAAATATTCCAAAAATACAAAGAAAAACGAGAGCACAGAACTACAAGGATGAATGAGCAGTTAGGAACACAACAAGACAATAGCCAGGAACATCAAAGCAAAGGGAAAGGGGGGAAAACAAGGATGAAAGAACCTACATGAATCAATTCAAGTAATGGGAGAAATGTTAGTCAATACAGGAAGAGTAGTGCCGCTTTCAACAATCTTCCAACAAACAACCCTACCTTCCTAATGATTATTACATCATGGAGTACTAGAGGGCTTAACAGCAAGGGTAACCAAAGGTACCTGGTAGAGAGGATCAAAAAAGAAAAAACCCAAATTATACTGCTTCGAGAAACAAAAATAGGGGGGGAATGGAGGAAATTATAAAAATAATAAAGCCCTCTTATGAAAGTATGACATTGGATTCAATAGGGAGTGTAGGGGGTATTGAAATCTTGTGGAATCTAGCAGAAATCATGGTTAACTTATGGATAGGAATGAAAAGGATTCTCTCAGGGAGATTCAGAATGATAGGACATAAAGACTAGTTCCTTATCTTAGCGGTGTATGGGCCTCACATACCGATAGAGAAAGAGGCCTTTCTAACACAGTTGCTTCGACTGGGCATCCCCCACACAAAAAAATTGTGGGTGATAGAAAGATATTTTAATATGATCACAACCACAATGGAAAAGAAAGGAGGACTGCAACGGGAGGATGCAGATATGGAGAGATTTAGGGAAACCTAGACAGCCTTACAATTGATTGATGTAAACACTATCAATGGAAAATATACCTGGAGTAATATAAGAGGAGGCAATAGGCAGATAACCTCAAGACTGAACAAGTTCCTAGCAACAAAACACTTCCTTGGGAAAGATATATTCTATGAAGCAACGATCTTACCATGCCAAGGATCAAACCATTGGCCAATAAAACTTGAAATCACCATGAACAATTAAAACCAACACAAACAATTCAGATTTGAAGCCTTCTGGCTAAGAGACCCAACCCTCATAGAAAAGATGGAAAACTAGTGGCAGAACAATGAAGAGGAAATACAAGGCAAGAATAAGATGCACACGTTCCAACTGAGAATTAAGGAGTTGAAAAGAAAAATTAAGAGTTGGAACAAAGAAGAATTTGGCAACATACATAAAGACAAGGAAAAACTCCAATTAACAATGAAAAGGATACAACAGAAAATAATAGAAGAAGGGAGAATAGAGGAGCTCGCACAGGAAGAAGGAGGGGTGCTAATTAGATTGGAGGAAAGAAGAAAACAGGAGGAAATCCTATGGCGACGAAATTCAAGGGTACAATGGTTAAAAGAGGGAGAATGGAACACAAAATTCTTCCACAGAGCAATGCAACAACAAGGCAGTAGAATAGAATTTTCTCCCTAAAAAACAAACAAGGTAATAGGGTAACCCAGAAAGAGGAAATGGAAAATCTCCTAATCTAGCATTTCAAGGGCATACTAACAGAGCCGCAAAGTAACAAAGAAGAGGAGATAGCAAAGATAAGTCAATACATCCCAAGAAAGGTAAACATTGAACAAAACCTAGCTCTTCTAAGGGTAATCACCGAGAAATAGGTGGAGGAAGTTGTAAAGACAATGGCCAAAAATAAAGCTCCTGGCCCGGATGGATTTACAGCAGAGTTCTTCCAAGCAAGATGGAGCTTTGTGAAAAAAGATATAGTTAGAGCAGTAGAAGAATCAAGATGCAATAAAAGAATGCATCCAGCATGGAATGCAACCTTTCTGGCATTAATACCAAAGGTAGAACAGGCCGAAGAACCTCATAGCTTCAGACCAATAGCTCTTTGTAATGTAATCTATAAAATTCTAGCTACCATAATGGTAAAAAGATTACAACCTCTACTCCCAGAATTGGTAGAAAAACAACAAACAGGGTTTGTGAAAGGGAGACAGATAGTGGATGGGATTGGTGTCGCTCAAGAGCTGATTCATTCTTTAAAGAAGACGAGAAATAAAGGAATGATGGTTAAACTTGACTTAACACAAGCCTATGATAAACTTAGCTGGCAATATCTTCAAAAAATTCTACAATCCTATGGATTTGATGACAGATGGATAACATGGATAATGTCAATGATATCCATACCAAGTATGTTAATCCTGCTCAATGGAACCCATACAGACACCTTTAAATCAAGCCATGGCCTAAGACAAGGAGATCCACTTTCACCATTCTTGTTCATTTTAGCAGTGGATGGTTTAGGTAAATTAATCAACACAAGTGTAAGCGGAGGGGAGTTCAAAGGGCTGAGATTATGGGGGGAAGAATTAACCATTACACATCAACAATTCATGGATGATGCAATGATGCATAGTCAAGCAAATCTCAAGGAAGCAAAAAAAACTAGGGGAGATCCTTACAAAATTCACAAAAGCATTAGGAATAGAGGTAAATAAGGAGAAAACCAAAATATTATTCTTTAACGCACCAAGGGTAGGCCAAGCCTTCCTAGCAAGAACAATGGGGTTCAAAATTGGACAATTTCCAACTAAATACTTAGGAGTAAAACTGAGTGATCAGCAAAAAAGAATTGTGAATTGGAAAGGATTGTTAGGGAAAATTCAAAAAAGAATGGACAATTGGACGTTCAGAACACTCAACACCCCAAGCCGCCTTATACTCTTGAATTCTATCCTTCAAGCTATGCTAGTATATCAGATGGCTAGTGAAGCGATCCCTAAAACCATATGCTAGAAAATGGTGCAAATATTCAAAACTTTTCTATGGAAAGGGTCAAACAAGTAAAAGAAGTGGGCTTTACTTTCATGGACATGGTTAAGAAAGTATGTCACAGAGAGGGGCCTAAGACTAAGAGACCCCTATATATTAAACAAAGTCATGGGGGCAAAATTATGGTGGAGATGTGTTCAAGGAGGGAACAACCTATGGAAATTGCTATGGGAAAAGCAATATGAGATAACAAGGATTCCAAAAGGCAAAATGTGAACACTATCAGAAAGGAAAGGCTCAACCATTTGGAACCTAGCCAGCTTGAACAGAGCCTTGATAAGAGACCATACATAGCTTTTGGGAAATTCGAGAGGGGGATAAAGCAGACTTTTGGCAGGAGGCGTGGAAATAGAAAGGACTCCTGAATCAGGAACCCCAGCTCCAAGAAATCCAACAATACACAACCCAAATAGTGGAAGATGCTGTAAGAAACTATTGGGTAGGAGAATAGAATAGTTACTCGAGGAAATGGAAGATGAAGAGTGATTGGCCTGAAGCACCAAAAATTGAACAATGGATAATTTATCAAAAAGAATTGGCAACCAAGAAAATTGCAATTAAAGAAGGATCAGATATAATAAGATGGGGTAAATACATAAAAGGAATGTTTACAATCTCAGAAGGTTATGATATAAAGACAGGAGGAGTTGGAAACTCAGATATAAAAAAATGGAAAATAATATGGCAGTTAAAAACTTGGCCAAAAGTGGCGTTTTTTACCTGGACAGTGCTGCATGGGTGCACCTTAACTTGGGACCAATTAAGAAGGAAAGGGGCACATGGGCCCTTGTGATGTGCATTGTGCCAACACGAAGAAGAAACCATGGAGCACGTTGCAAACTCCTGTAGTATAAGTAACAACCTATGGAAAAACCACCAACAACTATTCGAGATTATAGATAGGAATATAGGGAGCATAATAACAAAAATAGAGAAGTGGAGTCGTAAGTTGTACTGCAAGACAATCCTAAACCATGCTTGTAATCTATCAATTGGGTTTCTCCTGTGGAATCTTTGGAAGGCATGAAACAAGGTAATATTCAGTGAAGATAAAAAATACAAAGGGGAAATATGGAACCAAATCATGAAAAACATAAGAGAAACAATAATTCTGGAAAACTGGAAAGAGGACGACTAGAAGAGGAAGGAATAGAGACCTGCATTATGAACCAACTGGAAATTAAAGTAAAAAACCTAAACATGATAGCAAAGGAACATGATGTAGGCAAGGAAAGAGCCGAAGAATGATATAGGAACCCGCCACAAGGATTCATTAAGCTAAACTTTGATGGGGCGGCAAAAGTGTTGGAAATAATACTAAGAGGGGGGGTGAATCAATATTATTAAGTCAAACGTTCCTTTTTCAACACAAATGATATATGCTACTTCATTTAGTTAAACCCGCGTATATACGCAAGTATGTAGAAGGAAAACTGCATATACAAAGCAAACTTTTAACTTACTTTATCTTGTTGATGATGATTGTTAATCTGTATTGCAGAATCAAACAACCAGTAACCAGAGAGAGTAAAACAGAACAGAAAGACAATCACGCACAAGAACACAAGATATAAGGTGGAAACCCAATGTGGGTGAAAACCACCTGCTACAATTCGTCTCTATCTTCTTTTTAAATTAGAAACTTCTTTTACAATGTACTGGTGCAGTCCTTTACCAGTATGCAGGCTGCAACCTGCAGAGATCTACAACCCTCTCTCGTTCTCCAGCTTCTCCTGGAAGGGAGCTACAACCCCATTTGTATCATCAAAGAATTGTTCATTTATGTAATGTAAAGGAGGTTTCCCCCTCGAAGAGGCTGAATTCTAAGACGTTGATCTATCTTTTCTATCTTTTCTTGAGCTGGTTTCATAACAATCCATGAACATCAATCAATCATCAAGAATCAACCAATCTCCTTTCCACCAATGAGATCTAAATTAAGTAGATACTTCTCTCATAGTTGTACCCAAAACACAGTACCAGAAACCACACACCAAACACTGAACTCAGAACACAGCAGCAATAAACAGAAGCAGCTAGATCACAACTTAAAGTATATACGCTATTTCAATAACCTGCAACATGCGTGCATACGCTTCTGTGTTTGGAACAACCTGCGTATACGCTGTTTTTATTCACTGAACCGGCATGTATACGCACCTTCGCTTCACTGAACCTACGTACAGATCTATAAAGGATAATTCGCTCTTTCAGATATTCAAAAACACTAATTAACCCAGATTATCAGTGTTATATATCAAGCAAGTGCCACATATGACAGATGAAAATCATATAAAGATACTATCATTCAAGCTTAAAGATTATCAGCCATCAATAGAACTTATCCTTCTTCTTTGCACTAAGGTTCCTCCTTTATTCAAATCTACACCATAACCCAATTACCAACATTCAAATCTACCACTTTTCAGATATTCAATAATAATTCAGATGATCATTTGCCACATGATCTCCTTCCTCTTTTATAGTCTTAGGCCTTCCACAATACCACGGTCCAAAACCATAACATTTCAATACCATGAACCCAAAACTAGGGATCAACACATCTGACGAGATGCCATGGTCCAAAACCATAGGTTCAAATCCCAAGGACTAACTACCATGGACCAAGAGTAAGTTCCCTAACATATATGCGCTTTTGTAACGTATAACACTCGTGTATACGTGTCTTCGTCTAGATGAACCTGCGTATATGCCTTTTTCTTCTTTCTGAGTGCCTGAACTGAGATCTGTCACCAATATGAGTTGCCATCAAGGACAACACCAGAGCCATAGCATCAAACCTATGCCATAATGCCAACAAAAAGGCAATCCAAGGGAGGCTAGTATAGGAGGGATTTTCAGAGATGAGGAAGGGAAGATCAAATGGGCTTATGCAATGGACTGTGGCATCGCCATGAAAAACGAAGCAGAATACCATGCGCTGAATAGGGGACTAGAGATAGTGATAAGGGAAGGGCACCAAAGTTTACAGATTGAAGGTGACTCAATGCTGGTAATAGAAATAGTGAAACAACTACAACAGGGAACAACAGCTGAAAAGTTGAGCAAAAGATGGAGGATGGCTTGGGTAATAACAGAATTATGACATCAACTTCAGAAGATTGCATACACCATACCATCCGGTGTGAAAAGGAAAGGAAATGCCCCGGAAGACCTCCTCTTGAATTGGGGATGTCGAAATAGAGAGCAGCAATTAGACATAGGAGGGGAAGAGCTTAATCAGAAAGAGGAAATGGAACAAATGATACAGGCATTCAAAGAAGATAGGTGGAAAATAAAGCATCTAGAGAGTTCGATTGATGTTGATGGGAGGGAAGAAGGACAAGGGCAGGTGCAGGTAGGACAAAACAGATCAACCACGGAATAAGAAAGGACAAATGAAAGGACAAAGATGAATCGGATGATGGAGGGGGGAAGAGAAAGGATAGACTCAAGAAGAGTGGGAGCAGAAATGGAAAAGTGTGGAAGAAGGGAGGATAGGACATTAAGACCAAGAAGGGGTAGTAAGTCGATGCCAAATGGCAGTGCGGAGTCAGCAAACAGACAACAAGAGCAACCGGGAGAGGAAAGAAATAAATGAAGAATGGAGGACAAGATAGATGGGTAGCATCCCAAGGCAAGTGGGAAGGAAGGCGGGCCAAGGAAGGAAGGAAGCTTGGACAGATGGCGGTAGAATTACGATAGGAGACTGTTAAAGGGATAGAGTTTAAGGGAAACCATGCATTTTTCATGTGGATGTGAAAGAAGGAAGGTGGCAAGATAGAATGCATAGAGAGAAAACGAGAGTTGTAGGAGATAGAACAATGCAACCAGGTAGATGGGTATGTAAAATTTCCATCTCCATCCTTCGAAAAAATGTTCAGTTTGAATTATAGAGTAGGCTTGAAGGTAGATAGGGATGATCTCCATAATTTCAGCAACAAGTATAGAGACAAGGTAGTTCGAGACAGGGAAGAATCCTTGGGGGCTATGGCTGGAAAGGGATAGCATAAGAGTAATGTGAGGGGGAGAAAGGTCATAGAGGACCTAACCATCCATGACCCCTACAGCCGAATTGATGTGTTGGGCAATTCCAGCCTAGAGACTCAGCCTATTGAGTTGAACCCTGTCAGGAGGGCAAGGAAAGCCCAGAAAAAACAAGGGAGGAAGAGGGGCAACCTCATAGGGAGAGGAGAAACTAAAGATAATCAAGATAGTGACCCAAGAACTGAGAAATCCAAACCTAGGAGAGGGGCAGATAGGCCAAGTAGAGAAAGAAGTGACTGTGAAAGAAAGGTGGAGCACTCGACCCAGGAAAAGAACTATAGCACTCATAGTGCAAGTCACAGTGATGGGGGCCCTAAAAATAAAAGAATTAGAGAGGCCACAATAATGGATAAAAGAGAAAGAAATTTTAGAAGTAGAACCATGACGAGGGGGTTACAAATACCCCGTTCAATTATATACCCCCAATGGCCAAAACTGAAATTTGTGTTTACTATATGATAGGTCTAACCATTGGTAAGGGTGCAACTACTACTCAAACAAAGCATTCTAAGGATAAGAGAACCAAGGTGCAAATGAGAAGAAACATGGCACCCAGGTGCAGTAAGAGGACTGTTAAAAAAGAAGAAGGAATGAGCGGCACATGGATGAAAAAAGGAAGGAAATTGAGCAAAGAGCAGATGAAGAGAATAATCGGTGCATACATGGAAGCAAATTCGAAGGAGGTCAGAGACAAAATATGGGGCTCGGAAAGAGGTCTGAGAAATAACTTAAGATGAAGAGACTTCCCTATGGATGAATGGGAAGGAATTCTGCAGGACCCAGGTACGACAAATGGCCAGTAATCTCTCTTTAACAGGACTCTGCAACAATACTGGATAATGAAACACATTGTTGCCCATGCAATGACCCTGCACCAGGAACATATGGAAGGGGAAGTGTTGAACAGGCAGGAAATAAACAAGGAATCAGACCTAGTATGGGGGGAAATTATGAAAGAGCTAGCAACAATTCAGATCCAAACATACAGGAATAATTTAGCTTTGGGTTGAATTGAGCAGAGATTGTCTGAGATAAAATGGAAAATGTTCCAGGGATGAGAGGGATGAGAGCTTCCAGGCCCAGTAATGAAGACGCCAAATCCTAGAAGGAAGGTGCTAAGTTTAGAAGAAAAGGCGATAGTTTAGATAGCTTCCTCTGATGAGGATTAGTTTAATGATCTTTGGTTTTTGAATGTTTTTGTTTGAAATGCGAAAGATAAGAACCCGTGTAATGGCTAGCAAAGAGAAAATGGTTTTGATGAACCTATTTAAATTTTGGAGTGGATGTAATGCTGACCGATGGTCACCTGGTTTCCTTCGGGCAGGTGACTGATCGGAGGACTTGACTGTAAATTTTTTGCAAAAAGTAAATATAGAGAGTACTACCATGTTTACAAAAAAAAAATTGATTTCTAGAATCATGATTATTCATAATATCTAGATCTGCCTCATTAAGGGTTCAACTTGACACTAAGGAACTCCTTAATTACGAAGATTGATATAAGGAAATTTGATGGTAAAGGTCTTGTAACATGAATATTCTAGATGAAGTAATTCTTTTATCTACACAAAGTGACATACAAAAGGTAACTCTCATAGATTTGTAGTTAGGACCTAATCCTTTTTTTTGGCACCAATGGATTTGTGAATAAAATAAGGATTTTTTTTTATCTGTTGGTCCATTTTAAAATTGATGAATTAATAACACATTATGGGGATATTGAGGGAAACAAATCCATTGGTCAATTGATAAGTATATGACAAAAGGTCCAATTGTAGAGAACATATAACAATTCCAAGAGCTCAGATTTAGGGTAAAGAACATTCTAGAGGAATGTGAGGCATGTCCTTTTGAACCTAAAAATCTAGAGAATACTTTCTATATGGCTAGGAAAATGGAAAGTAAAAATATGGCTACTAGAAGGATAGCCACTAATAACTATAGAGAGCACCATGCTCCCTCTACTAACTTCACTCAACCAACAAGGTTGACACCTCTACAAATGCGTGAGAGAATACCAAAGGGACGATATTTAAATTGTTATATTAATTATAGTAAGCGGAATCAATGTAGTTAAAAGAAACTATTTTACATACACTATGAAGAGGAAGAATAGAACCATCATAAGATGTAGAGCTAGAAGAGACTACTCCAACCATATTTTGTTGTGCATTAGGTTAGAATTTGTACTCCAAAATCCCTCAAGTTAGAAGAATATATCAAAAAGAAAAAGGTAACAATGTTGATTAATTCTTTTAGTACCCAAACTTCATCAATTACAAATTATCAAAACTTCTCAATTACTTTCTATTTCCAATACCATAGTTTCAAGTAATGATTGTAGATGGAGATACTATAAATTATTCATTGAAGTTCCATAATATTAAGATCAATATGGGGGAATATGTATTGTATAGTCCTGTGATTGCAATCAAAATGGGTGATGCTAATGTTATATTAGGATTCTAATGGTTACAATCATTATGAATAATGACACTTAATTTTCAAGAGATTTTCTTGATATTTTCCTTAGAAGGAAAGGAAATTAAGCTCTGAGGTATCAAAGGGAAAATTTCTAGAGTGATAAGCTCTAATAGCATGACAATATTATTCAAAAAGGGATAACATGGTGTGATTCCAAAATTATGCTCACTAGAGTTTCAAGCATCTATATCGTTTTCTCTAGTGGATCACCAAAAGGTAAATTGTTTAGAGAGATGCCTAATGGTTTTCCACCTGCTTGAGATCATTACTATATTATTCATTTGCAAATAGTAATCATATTATATATATTGAGCCTTTGTAACACACCTAATCCCCAATACTATATTAGTGTTGTGGAGCGTAATTATTCCTAACATTTAAGGTACATTATGAAGGTGGGTTTATCTATAAAAAAAAATATCTTCACTCATCTCAAATCATAGTTTTGATACCACCATCATATTTTTATCATTGAGAGATTTCTAATGATATAAATTTCATCTCATTATGAGTTACAGGAACAAAGTTATGCCCATTTGAAGTTTCACCCCTTACAAGCGATATTGTGCATCCACACTAATCCATGTCCTTGGCACACGTGTAATATTGAACCTTTACATATTGGAAATTTCCTTAACATTTGTGAAGTTTGTTCTTCCAAGGTTCTGATACCCAATATACTTGATATGTCGATATGGTCGACATGGCCAGTATGGAAGAAGCCCTTCAGTGCTCTTGTATGTTGATATATCAATCGAAAATATGAAAGGATTCTTTGTATCCTGTTAGCTTCCTGCTGCAGCAGGTTATTCATATTTCATGATTGACATTTTACAGGCCAAATATGTTGTACTTTGCATGCTACAATACTCCATATTTGCTTAACGGTCTCCAAGCGAAGAAGGCTACTTCAAGTTCATTCAATTGCCTCCCAAATTTTGTAAAGTTATCCTGGTATCGCCAATTTTTCAGTTAAAGGGAGGTCCAAACAGCCAAATCTTGGTCTCCCTAGGTTTAAATTTCCTGTTTTAGGATTTAGAGAATGCAAATCTGTCCAAACAGCTTAATCTTGGTAGATTCTTATATAGGTAGAGAAGCAGAAGAGCCCAACAGCTTAATCTGGGCCCTTGGAATAAATAAGGGTAGTATGTAGATAGGAAAATCATCAAAAGAAAAATGAATGATGGGTTTGCAAGTCTAAGTGCACCCAAATCAAAAGAAGAAAAAATGCTAGGTAAGTAGGCTGGGTAGGTAGTTCTGAGGTTGCTGAATCCTAATTGCTGATTAGTTCCAGACTTTCAGGTGT
Organism: Pinus taeda; assembly: GCA_000404065.3. Taxonomy (NCBI): domain Eukaryota; kingdom Viridiplantae; phylum Streptophyta; class Pinopsida; order Pinales; family Pinaceae; genus Pinus; species Pinus taeda. Next base: position 1,526 of record APFE031720639.1, on the reverse strand, counting down.
CATCTCATTCAGGACACAATCAGCAAGAAATTCTATGTGAGAAGCTCAAAAGAGGTATAACTAACTCCCCTTCTCTGCTTTCCCCAATCATTAACTAACTTCCCCAAAAGAGGTCAAGATCTGCTTGACACCTCTTAAATTCCATCATTTTTCATAACACCAGCTTGAGTAAAGATCTGCTTTACTCAAAGTTGTTCCATACTTTCTCTAAAGCATGGTTCTACCCCCCTTATAACAGCCTAAGCTCTCCTGAACTTAGGCTTTCTTACCACCTCCATATTAACCACTAACATTATTATTTAGCTCCCTATTTTCCCCGTCCCCCTATTAATATTGAGTAAATTTCCGCTACGTAATATCCCTTCCCCTGGTTGAAAATAACCATAAGTACCCCCGAGAATTGCTCAGTTTACCTGAAACTTAGCAAGATCCCTTAACCTTCAAACCATCTCCCAGATACAATGGACTCCTTCCAGAGTGTAAAATCCCTCTCAGGTAATCGGACCCCTTACGAAACCTCAAAATGCCCTTCGCACCCACCTACTTCCTCTTTCCTCCCAAACCCTACACTCTGCAGAACCTTAAAGCTAGATCGCATCGCAAGATCGCACTTTCCTCTCCATGAAAGTTATGACCCATCTGTCACCACCCGACGCGATATCACGATATCGGCGGTCGGCGGTCGCAAGCGCCAAATTCCCAACTCAAGCACCCTTCGTTCCCCTCCGATGCGATATTGCGATCACATAGGAGCTAGTTCATCGCATTACCTCTAGTATCAGCACCTCACAATGTCATTCTATACCAGGGACCCACCACAGCTGACGTCATCCACCGTACAGTCGACGTCATGCTGACATCAGCAGCCAGAAAGTCGAAACTTCACGCAGGAAGAAAAATCGCACTTCGGAGCTCCACAACAAGAAACAGAGGCAGTTTTTGATGCGCGATTAGCACGGAGCGCTAATCGCGCATCGCTATGGGAAATAGGTTGTTTCGAGGAATCTTCGGGGAATCTTTTGATTTCTTAGCCCCTTGTGCGCCGAAAAACCCGAAAATCGCCCGATTGTGCCAAAGTGATCGGGTTTAAAGACAACAGCAGATCAAATCATGAGGCATCAAGCGTGTCAAAGAGTATCAGTCGACAACGGAAACCATCAATGTAGCGGCAAAGAGTATCAGTGAAAATCTTGAGCAGCGGCCCGAAGTAGGAGAACATTTAATACCTTCTAGTAGATTCATAGAAATAGGGCGAAGCCACTTGAAGCCCTCAAATCATAATTATTGCACATTTAACTCACACCAAAGCAGAACTACAGTTTCCAAAGCACAATCATTCTAGCAGCACCGTATCTAGCCCCCAAGGGCCACATTGTCACCTTTTCTGATTCAGCTGGCCCTAGCACAGCCAAAAATATTTACTTGCATTTAATTCCAGCGACACTTAGATTTTTGAAGAGTCTTCTAGCAGACCTATTTAGGTCAGTTGTAATGATGTCTTTCCGATATTTTGCTTATAAATACCA